>JBAMIE010095906.1:0-29831 GCA_037177295.1 Kaempferia parviflora | reverse complement strand
ACCAACCAATTTGCAATCACAGGAAAACAATTCGATGAGGCAGACAAACCTGTCTTGGCCATTGAGAAGGATCACAAAAGCATCACAGTTTGTCATGGAAGTTTAGCCCATGAGCTAGCTAAAGAGACTCTCCATTTGACCTCTTCAGAGATGTCCAACACCAGGAGGGAATGGTATGAGCTCCAACCTCATGTGAGAGAGATTGGAGTCCATTTTCCACGGTATCAGAGAAGATGTAATCCTAGAGATGCTAGACTTTTGGGAGTAGATTTGTAGAAAGCTTGTAATTGTATCATAAATGAATTGTATAATATAAAACATTAACATATAATTTTATAATTGATTTAAAGTTAATTGGATCCTATAGTATTAGATCGTGTCTCATCTCATGTTAACAGACAGATTATGTTGATGAGCAAATAAAGTAACTTGTGATTAAAGATCAATGATTCATACTCTTCCTCATTGATTTGAGAGAGTCATCATGGATACACTAATTACTGTTCTAGAATTTGGGGGTAGAAGAGGCTGCTATGAGCATGGCACTTTTGCAGAATTGTGGATGCTGCATTTGCTTTGACCTTTAAGAATTCAGAAATCACAGAAAACAGGCAGTAAATATATCAGTTTGTTTTTTTCCCCTAATGATTGGCTGCTGTTGAGCATTTTAGAGCAGAAGACGTTCTGCTGTTGAACATGGCACTTCTCATAGAATTGAATTCAGAAATCAGAAAAAGCAGCAGTAAATAAGTACATCAGTTTTTTTTCCCTAATGGTTGGCTAATTTTTCTTCAGTGTAGATTTATGCTATTTGTCCTTCAAAACCATGTGCAGCATTGATTACATGAGATACTATTCTATCAAATAATTAAAGCAGGCATTTCAATTGATCGTAAATTCTGAAACAACTTCGCTTTGTGGAGTATCAAATCAGAGGCCTCATGATTCTGAAGAGTTTGTTGAACATAGAGTATAATTTGTTGTGTAGCTTCAGTTCTTACCATTCATACCATACAATACTTAGCGAAATGGTTTTGAATAAACATGGTTTTGGATAGAGTGAATACCAAGTACACAAGCAATGAAGGAAAACAAAAACATGCCGGTAGAAAAGTAAAGCACATCAAACCTTTCTGCATTCCTTTGAAACAATTCAGTTGTTCATTTTCACTCATTTTGTTTCTTCTCTATGCTGATGTCTGTCGTTGCAGTTTGCGGAAGAAGGCACACTACGAGGGAATTGTTGGGACGCGCAACAGAGCTGAACCGAGAATATCATCACACAAGCTGCCTTTATTTTCAGGTGAGTTGCGGTTATCGTCCCTTGGACTGCTCCAAGCGCTACTAGACACCGACCGGAAGGTAGTCTTCTGCAGGACATGAGTTGGGGATGACTCCAGCCAATTGTTCAAATCACATCCATCAGCCAAGAAGTTGATAGATGAGGAGAAAAGGTTTTTGCATTGTTCGTCGGTGGTGTGCCTAGAATTGTTTAGAACCTCTCCAAGTGGACCGGCCATGGAACACTCCCACGACGAAATCAATACCCGACCTTTCTGATATTCGCTGGGCACACCTTCTTGAACCACATTGATGGGATTACTTTCCTGTGATGAAAAACCCATTTGCTCCTTGCTGATTGGAGAGGCAGGTACCAAATTCAAAGAAGACTTGGGCATTGAAATAGAGAGTTGGGTTCTATCATATTGCATTTCTTCTGCCGACCAGGATACAAACTGGTTTCTGCACAATTCATCGTCGGAGCATTGAATGCTATCTGAGGAACTGCTGGGAGGTTTGAAAGGAGAATCCATCAAAATGAACCTATGTTGGAATCCACATGACTCCTCTTCAAAGGGATTCTGTTCTTGTGATAATGGCAATAATTTGCTGCTATTCCTTGAGTTCAAAGAGTAAGGCAAGGAGAGAGATCCAAAATCTTGTGTGCTTTCATTAACTTTCTCACTGTCCATCTCCATCCTACAGAATAATCAACAAGCAAAAAAGAGGTAAAGGACATGAAAGATCTCAAAATAGTTGTTAGAAACTTAGGATGCACATGCAAAAACTAGATATTTGAGAAGAAGAAAAAAATAGAGAACAATTTGGGATTTGATGCTGTGCTTGAATCAACTTGTTTCCTACTTGAGCAGTTGAACTAATTGGTTAAGTCCCGACCTTCAGAACTAGAGGAGGGCCAAGAAGTTTGTTACTTGGACCATGAACGAACTGTTCTTTACCCATACGTGAAGAACAACCCATTGCTCATTGTAGCAATATCTACCCCCAATAGCCACTCAATTTACCAAGCCCAATGAGTTGATAACTGAGTTGATAGGAAAAGATCTAAAGATGTTTCCTTTAACTAAGCATTTTAGATGACATCTTCCAGCTTATCATAGTGAAGCAAAACCATGAAACTTAGAACAAAATATTAGCTACCTGTCCAACTGTGAAGGGTAACAACCATTTGTCTGCAAACATTCAGTCTGATGCAGTGAATTGGTGAGGCAGCCAGAAGTTCCACCTTCTCTATGCGCGGCAGAGGCAGACTTTGTAGGCGTGTCGGTCGGTATCACCTTCGCTGCATGGTCGATGTGGCCTTCCACATGCTTTCTTGAACGATGGCGACCCCGATTCATGTGCCTCTCACAGTACTTCTGGTCGGCGACGACGTCCCTTGCGCATCGCCATTTTTTCCCATCAGTTCGGCGACATCTACCCGGCTCCGGATCCTCCTTTCCCACTTGCCGCCATCCCACTGCAGACATCATGAAACTATGCTAAACAAAATAACCAAATTCACCACTGGAGCTGTGACACTGCACTTGCTGCCTTCTTTCAAGCAACAAGGTAAACAAGGAAGTCTTACACGTACTTGAACCAAAATATCCAGCTGAGAAGGGAGGGAACCCAAAACCGCTCCTAAATGAGACCAGCAGATTTGGTGGAATGGATATATTTGCAACGATGTGTTTGTAGATCAAGGCCTGGCGTTCAAACTCCAGCCACTGAGGAGGAGTGAAAACTCCATGCTTGTGTTCACGAGATCCCCCTGCGTGCATGCCTGAGAGAAGAGAGGAGAGGAGAAGAAAGAAGAAGAAAGAAAGAAAAAAACACAAAGATAAGTCGAGGAAACAAGAATCACAAAACAAACAGGAACCAGAACATCAAAATGGATCCTTTTTTTGACGGCCAAAACGCGCGACGTGCATTGCTTGAAGCTTACCCATCAAAATGGATCCTTTTTTTCACCTCACCTCTCCTCGACCATTCTTCCTCAGATAAACAGCGAGAGATGCAATAAAGAAACCAGCAAAGCGCTGGTATAAATTTGTTCCCCCCTTTCTCGCTCTCTATTTCACTATAAGAAACAGAGAATCTACCTGCCAAAATCCAGAACTTTGAAGAGTAGACTCAACCAGAACGGCAAAAGGAGAGGACAAAAACTCTTCTTTTTGTTTTTCCCCTTCGCGAGGTGCGATGAAAAGACTATTCGAAGATTCAGTACTGGGATTAAAGATCCAACCTACAAGACAACTGTTGTCTTGTGCGTGGAAGGAAACCTACGCCGGACTCTATCAGACAACCAAAAACCGTAGCTCCCTCACACAAGCCTGAAACAACCTATCTATAGCCAGCCACATATTTAATGCTAGTCACCTGCATTCCTCATATGAGAGGGTGATGGTGTAGATGCCGATAGGTGATGGTAGCATGGCAATGTCCCATCCAGGGTGAGCATCAATGCTCCCTGCTTTGACGGTGAAGAGAAACTTAGCATTTGCTCTCCTCCTCCTCCTTCGGGGAAGAGACAGTTGGGAGTAAAGAAAGGCGCCATTTTTACAGGCGCTGGCATCCTTAGCTCAGTTCTAGCCAGCTTGAGACATCCCATGCCATGCTCCTCAGCTTCAGCCGCCCTCTGGCTGCTGAGCTCAGTGTCGGAGAACTCCATGGAAGACGCACCAGCCAATAAGCCCACCTTCCACTACTTCACTATAAGGCTATTGACTCAACAAGTAGCGCAGACGAACATGAACAGGATTAACTGAGACGGAACCGAAGGAGGGAAATGGCAGAGGCCAAGGAAGCATTTTTAAGGTGGACAGTAACCTTTTTTGGCTTTAAGGTTCTGCACAAGAGGCGACGCTGGTTTCCTTTTCTACAGACTGAATGACTGAGAAGACAAGAGACAGTATCAAGGGTAGAATTAATGCCTTTTTTCATTATATTGATGAAGACATATTTAGTTAGCAACTTCAAATTCGGGTTGAAGAACAATTCTGATTGAGTTGCTCCTCATTTAGTTACTCCATGATCTTCCTCTTCCAAGACTACTATTTTGTTTGGTTTTTTGATCTATTAATCGAAGGAGTGACAGAGAAGAGAAGGATGCATTGCCATGTGATATCACATGACAAATCATGGGCCCTAATAAACTCAGACTCTCTTTCTTTGGTCCATGAAGCTCCATCTCCAGACTTTGGAGAGGAAAACCCAATTACTTTTTTTTACTTTTATCTTCGAATACTTGGGGATTAACTGTGCGTGGAGAGGAGAAAAGAAAATGCAAGTGTCTCTCACTGAAGATAGAAGATTGGAAGATGGAATTTAGAAACAATATACAAAACTCAGGCACTGGTCCCAACGTTCATAATGAATGGGTTAGTTGTCATGTGCAATGGCAGCCACTGTTGCTGTACACTTCACAGTCCATCACAATTAATTAACAGTCCAACATTCCGGCTTTTGTCTTTCTCTCTATCACACAATATTTTTCTTCACAAATTTGTCTCGACTAAAGGATATTGCAAACTAAACTACATAGATCAAACTAATGGCGAACTCCCCTCAATTGTAAATTCTATTCACTAGCTAGTTCTCTTCTCCCCTGTGTGGAGGGTGGAAAGAAGTCTAAGTAGAAGGTAAACTGCCCTTTGAATATATGAAGAACTTAGTGTTCCATCAAATGATGAGGCCATCCTAGGTCATGTCCGGTGTGGATGAACTACAGTACGACACCACAAGGTATAAAAATAAATACAATAGAGAGAGAGAGAAAGAAAGTGGTGGAGATGATGATGATATCTTGCTTTCACAGAATCCAACATTAGGGGGCGTGATAACGACTTGTCGACAAGTCGACGGGGGACCTCTCAACACTTATTAATTGTACCAACAAGCAACTATACTAGCTCCAACCTTTTAACTTGAATAAATAAAATAAAGTAAAAAACTCAGCTTGATGTTTATGAACAAGGGTAAATAAATGGAATGTTTGTAAATAAATTTACTATTCGATTTTGTAGGTAAGAGTTGGTTTATGCTCCGTTAATATATATAAAATTAATTAAATAAGTAAGTTTAAATAATTCTTTAAACTAAATAAATAAGTTTCAATACATATGCACGGTTGGTTAAGATTTATGAATCATATTTGTGAACAATAACATTCGTGAATAATATTTATGAACTATTTTCATTAATAAAACTCTTTTTAACATACTAAATAAATAAAAAAAATTTAAAATAAATAAATAAATTTAAATTCTCAAGCTCAATAATATTTTAAATAATCAAATAAGTTTGAATTGAGAGTTTGATAACATCTAAACGAATCAAGCTCAAACTAAGCTAGAAATGAAAATTCAATAATATTTAAACGAACTAAACTCAAGCCAAGTTTAAGCTTATAAAAAATAAACTAAACCAAGTTTGAACAATTATTTCAAAAACTTAGTTCATTTTAGGTTCGGCTGGACTTGCTTCAGTTACTTTATCAAACAAAGTTGAACACTTTAAAGTTTAGCTCGGCTCGACTTATTTATAGTCCTATTTATGAATAAAAATTTTGAAACAAGTTCATCTCTTCTCAAATTTATATAAGAAACTTTCTGCTCTTGACATGGCCGAGTTTGTCACTATGTGATAGATTTATAGAAATGGACAAAAGTCAATTTATGATGAAACTACCCTTTCCATAATGACCTACTCAGTTTACTAATTTACATATTTATAGCTTGGTTTATTTTAGGTTTGGCTTGGATTACCTAGGTTATTTTATCAAATAAGCTTGAACACCCTAAATCTTGGCTCGGCTTGACTTGTTACCGTCCTATTTATGAATAAAATTTTTAAATCAAGTTCATCTCTTCTTAAATTTACATAAGAAATTTTCTGCTCTCAACGTACCGAGTTTGTCACTATACAATAGATTTATAGAAATAGATAAAAGTCAAGATGAAACTACCCTTCCACATAATGACGGTTACTAATTTACATCTCTATAAGTATTTATGAAATCAATAGGGTAGGACACTAATATATTAGAAACTTTCCAAATGAAAAATTCAATAACGTTTATATAATATAAATATTAATAAATTTCTAGAATATTTTGATTTTTTAGGTATTCTAAATCAAGATGAAGGTATTTTTAAAAGAAACTTACTTTAGGATTTTAAGCTAAACAGTCTGACTATTTTTCAAAACTAAATAATTAATGATATTTTTACGAAGGTCTTTTTAAAAATACAATAAAATAAAATATGTTCGAAATAAGCGAGGTTTATTTAAGAAAAAATGCAAATAAATAAATAATTGCTTCCTCCATGCCGACACAGTGGAGGGTCCACGTACCATTATTGTGCATGACAGGTGGAGTTGACGTGGACGGATGAGGAATTATGCAACTACAAATCCACGAATAAATCATGAGTGGGCCCAGCGCAATCTTGTCCTACATATCCTTTTTAATAATAATAAAAAAAAAGTATTTTCATCGTTTGAAAATTTTATTTTATTTTATATATTTCCTGAAAATCCAATCCATCAAAAGCATGCATACAGTAGTAGTATGCATCATGCATCATGCATCATGCATCATGCATCAGTTTTCTAACTATTTATCTTCTAAATTATTATAATATAATATTATATTAACAGAATATATTTTCTACAATAATAACACAAATTTCCAATTTTTAGAAGTATTCGTTTAGGATTCAACAGATGGATGGGAGTGGTTTTGTAGGCCGAGAGATGGCTTCAAGCATGATACTATAGCTCAAACTGTCCATGAGAAGAAGGGCCCATAACTTTGGTAAACCCAAATGGCACATGCATTATTGAATTGATTTCTAGATCATTTCCCTGATAATTTTTCTACTAATTTGTAATGCTTTTTTCGAGTGATATCCTAAGCCACCATGCAATTATCTCGTATGCCAAAAATTCTACTTGATCAAACAAAACTTCTGACAACTTGTTTGTTATAGTGTAAAATGTGATTCTTAACATGATCCAGGCTTTTATCAATGCCTGGATACGCTTCTTTACTCAAAATGTCACTTTATTCTAATCATAACTTTGGTTTTTTTTAATATATTTTTTGCAACTGTATATTGTGCTAACCTGCCTAAACCCTCAAATGAGCAAAGTTGATGGAGTAAAGTTGATGGACCAAGATTCGAGTAGGACAGTGGAGAGGGTAGAATAGTGAAGATCAATGTGTTAGTAGAGATAGTGAAAATAGGGTTAGTGAAAATAATAGGGTTGGTGGAAATCAAAACTTCACCTCTATAAATAATCATGAAAAAGTTATGAAAAAGCTTGATTGGAAGAGAAGACATATCCCAACAGAATTGTTTTGGTAAGGAAGGAAAAGTTTACTTCAAGAATCTCACATTTCCCACCGCCGAATTAGCTTCTAAGGATTTCGGTAAGTGGACTTAGTATGCAAATTATGAATTTTTTAAGTAATAGTTTTATTTTCGAAAAATTGTATTGTTACACTACTATTATAACCGATTACTCGATATTGTTGATTACTACCATTACTGAAATTTAGGTACTGAATTAATTATGAACTAAATGGTAATGATACACTTATGATTTTTGAACTCTTCTCTAGGAGGGATAATTCTAGAGGGTTGATACCAGCTTAAGTCATGAGGAATATGATTTAATTTTAGTGCCTATGTATATTTACGATTTGAGTTAATTGTTATTTTTACTACTGAAAAACTACTGCTTCTCAAGAGCTGTTGTATTTGTATTTTATTCTCCGCTTACTGAGTGATTATAAGTCACTCACCTCTTACAATCCATTTCAGTTAGAGACGAAATTGAAACTGAGAATGAAATCGAGGATATGAAGTGAGTCGAGTTCTTGGATTTATGATGGGAAGACTAGAATTCCGCTATAATATGAAATTTTCGAATTTAAATGGATGTAATTTAATTAGTTCAAATAGTATAGTATGAACAATTTATGGTTTATTTAAGAATGGAAAGACTGATTTATTTTATAATTACAGTACTACCGAGGTGGATTGTTTTTGAATTTTTTATTTGAAATCAATGCGATGTCCGTCGCCGGTTACGGGGCGTGACATCCCAAGATTCCACATGTTTCAGATGAAGAGGTGAGGAAAAAGAAACATGAGTATAGAAATGGCTGGCACTCTGTCAGTAGAAGATTGCACCTCCAAAGCTTGGTGTGGAAGAGAAGCACCTTGTCTTTTTGTCCCATAGAAAGCATTTAGATGACAGTGGGATCAGCAATCCCCCTTTTTCTTTGTCAAGCTTTTTGAATCACCTAATGCTTTGCTTAGCTAAAACCCTCTCTTTTGAGCAAAGCATAAATTACTGAGAGCAGTTGGCGGAGGTTAACCACCTCCCTCGTTTCTAACTTTTTCACCTCATTGTGCTATGTGTACCTTGTAATAACTATTCAGGCCCCTGTTTTATGTTTTTCTTGATGATTCTCATTGTCTTCTTCATGAGCATTTTGCTTGGTACAAGGTGACAAGTCTACTGGAGGTGTTCGTTCTTGATAGGGTTTAAGGGTTGGGGGTTTTCATTCACCTTTTTCATGCAAGTAAAGGGAGGAGTTGCTGCTTGGAAGAGTTCATCTTTGCTACTTGAACAAGGTAATTTTCAAAGAGCAGAGTGTAATATTTATTGTCTTTGATGGCTGTTTGCACACAGATTCCTTTGTTGGAAGAGTAGTCAAAGACAAAAGGACTTTCCCTTCTTGACCTCTCAGAGTTATTTATTCATGTCCCTTTCTCCCTACCAGTTTACTTATTCAGATCTGCTGTCACTTCTTCCCCCTCAAAATATAGTCAAATGTGATGATGTTTCACTTTCAGTGTTTGTTCAATTGTTCCAAAAGAGAAATATTCTGCAAAAACCTTGCTTGGAGCCATTACTTGTGAATTCCTTCCTCTATGTGTTTGATAGCAAAAAATTGAATCCCTATTGGAAAAGAAAAAACTTAATTCCTTTATACTTGAATTAAAAGGTTATCTTTTTCTGTCTTTTGGGGAAGAATTGAAGTAGAAGATATGTCATATGTGATCCTTGTGGGCTCAGAGAGTAATATTGCTGGTGCATGGTAAATTTGATGGCTTCACATTTGTTCCTCTATCTCGCTTGCTGTGCTTAAGATTCTTCTGTAAGTGACTTCTTTTGCTTTTTTATCTCTTGATCTAAAGCTGCCAATGGCAGTTGTTCCTCGTTGAGTCCTGCAAGTAATTATCAGTCTCAATTCTTTGCCTGAAGAAAAAGTTACCTGTGTTCCCACAGCATCTGTTTGAACCTTGAATTCCTTCCTTCTTATTAAGCTCGAGCATACATATTGTTGCAAATTGCCAGTGTTCACAGATGTATTCCATTGGTACATCTTCGAGTGCGATAGCTTCCGAAGAGTATTCCGGAAAGAATTGGGATACCCTCACTGTGGTCCAAAGGATGAACTTTACTGAGGCAAATAGAATTTGCAACAGCAACAGCAGGTTAACACAAGATCAAGAACTCAATGGTTTGGTTGCGGGTGCTGCTATTCTCTCACCCTGTCGCAATGGAAGATCTCGTGAAGGCATGAGTTCCATCAAGGGGAACAAGATGGAAATTGTAGCTGGATGTGGAAATTTACCTTGCCATTCTCTTCAAGTAAGATAAGATAAATCTTTCATTATATGCACTAAACTCATTTTGTGTACTGAAGCTAACCAATTTCTTTATCAGTATGCGAAGTCTGAAGAGCAACAAGATGTTTCAGTTGAGCATTTCAAAGATCCTCCAGCGAAAGATGAGAAGAAGCATACGAATGAATTGAACCCTGGAAGAAGCAACCATAAGTCAAGCAGTAAAAATAAGAAAGTTTCTGAGAATGCTGATGTTTGGAAGGATGATTATATCCATGTCAGGGCCAAGAGAGGCCAGGCTACCAACAGTCACAGCCTTGCTGAAAGAGTAGGTGCCTTATTGTGAGACACATTTTGTTCTGCATTATGATTGATTATAGTTTCTCTAATTATTATTATCAACATGATCATCTTGACGTGCAGGTTAGAAGGGAAAAGATTAGTGAAAGAATGAAACTTCTTCAAGATCTTGTTCCAGGATGCAGCAAAGTAATTGTTCCTTTCCTCAAACCCTCAAATTTTTTTTTTCACAATTGTGTGTGCATTGAACATCTTCGTTGCAAATTTGCAGATAAATGGAAAGGCTATGATTCTTGATGAGATAATCAACTATGTACAGTCGTTGCAGCACCAAGTCGAGGTAGCTCCTAAAGCATGTTAATTAAGACATGATTCATTTACTGGAGTTGAGAAATCAAACTTTTTCCACTGAAATGTGCAGTTCCTTTCGATGAAGCTTGCGGCTGTTCATCCAGAAATGAGCTTTGATCTAGAGCAAAATTTTCCAAAAGATGTAAGATCAATATATGAAATTCTATTCTTTTGTTTTAAAGGATGGTGAGGATATTCATCACAGAGCATGAGCTTAGGTGTTTGAGACCTCATTTTATAAAATAGAGGTGTCAGTGTTGGAATATTAGGTGTCTAACACAAGTTTGAAGGGAACAGTGGAAGAGATCAAGTTACATAGCTTTCATGACCTGCTTAAGCTTATCATTGTGCCATGGCTTCCCCTCAAGTGATATTATTACTGCATCTGATGTTATCTGAATTTTGTTCATTTAGGTTCTTCAGTCGTGCTACAGCGGATCGTCTGTCCTTGCATTTGGTCCAAGATTGAGCAACTGCCAGTCGACCTTGTATTCCTCCACCTATCAAAGAACCTCTCAACCTGAGATGCCTTACATTGCTCACACTTCAGAGGAATTGCAGCATGCTTCCTTTTTACAAGTCCCTCACTTGTATCAGGTAACTTTAAAACATACCTCTTCATCTGCTCTTGCTCTCTAAGATGATGCTTGGCAGCACTTGCCTAGTCCATGGCAGGATGAGCTCCACCGCATGAATCTCTTACCTAGCGAAGCTGCCGCAGACCGACCGCATTGGTAGGTGGCTATTATGAGATCTTGTGATTGATCATGCAAGTGTTCTGATGGCACACAGTTGTAAAAGCTATAGCAGTTATCCTTCCAACCAATTACATACGAGGATGTAGTGATTGCTTCAAGCATCTGTTCATGTTTTGGGTTACAAATGATGTGTGTATAGAATTTCATAGTGATTGCTACATGAAAGGTTATGAATTAGGCTTTAAGCAACCGAACAACGAACAAACAAAGCGATTTCATACAGTTTACACTTATCGACACATTTAATCTGAACATGGCCATAAGATCAAACTAAATCCTACTGTTAACTAGATTAAAATCTCAACAAATTATTCACCTTCTCTCGATATGAAAGTATTCCTTTGAATGCAGATACGAAAACAACAAACTCCACTCAAAATGTCATCCTCCAACAATATCAAAATGCACATGCTCTTCTTTCCAAGTACACGAGAATATATGTGCCAGATATTCTTATAATACCTTGGACCACCTACAGGTTATCTGATACGTCCTAAAAGTTACTCTACTTTGTAATTAGAGGCACAAAGTTCAAAACTTTAGTTCCTGTTCTGCGTCTGACAATCTCCAAGTGAGTCACTCTCTTCTTCCCTTCCCTGTATGATCCAAGTGACCTCCTTATGATAAAGGACTGCTCAGTAAGTTGTAGGTGGCTCAAGGTCACATGGGAAAAGAAAAGGAATAGCATCTGTGAGAGGTTTGTTGGAATACCTTGGCCTGTGAGATCAACATGTATCCCCACAGGCCATGGCATAGCATTAGAGGAGAGTGGTCCTAAATAGATAGGTCATCTCATGAAATGGTTAGAGAATATATTGCTTTCTCTGCTGGATGCAATCCTTTCCATTATTCAGCTTAGCTTCAAGCTATATTCTTCTTGTTTTACATTTGACTTGAGAGCTGGAGTGTTTTTTCCCTCATTTTCAACTTGATGAAGAATCTTCTTTGTTCAGCATCAAAAGTTCATTGATATCTCATGTCTATCCCAATTTATTACTACATGTTGTTGAAGAATCTTCTGTGTTCAGCATCAAAAGTTCATTGATAATCTCATGTTTATCCAATTAGTCACTGAAGAACTGGATACCTGCAATTAAAAAAAAATTATATCTCCAAGTAAAACCCAATAATTTTATATGAATCTGGAAGTTACAATGGTAAACCAATAATGCAATATTTCTTGTAATGGGAATTTTTTTCTTCTCAATTTCTCTTCTCCATCTTCATCTATATTTCATAATTTCCTTGTACGAAGTCCTGTATCAAAAATAGTATGAAGTGATTGATGGATTGATTGTGAGTTAAGACAGAGCATGGTGCAATTGTGGATGTAGAAAGCGGCAGCAAGCCTAAAGGAATGCTTTTGTAAGGGCCAAGGACATCCCAATGAGTGATTAGCAGAAGGAAAATAGGGAAAAATTGCAAGAACCTCGTGAAATATGAGTAAGTTGATCTTATCTATATGGATAGTATCTGAACTCAATTAATATTATATGTAGGTATCAATCATCGATATATATATATATTTTTAAAAAAATTATGTAAAAAATATATATATACACTATTAATTGGTACTTATATGACAATGTCTAATTGAATTGAGACACCATTTATATGGGCAAAATAGAACTTAATGGGTCCTAGAAGGACCGCGTGGGCCAGAAAATCACATGGGCGTGTCTGCCCCTTCGAAATTAAATGAAGAAAGGAGCATTATATTAGCAAGCCCGACCACATTGATGACCCTCCATCATTCCTTCCTTCACTCACACTCAATTCCCATTAGAATTCTTTGCCTTACACCATTCAATACCCATGACCCATGACCCATCAACAATCTCCATCATCTCACAAACGCCACCTTGTCCCACCCACCAACATTGCTATATGAGTTTATAGTTTCACAAGGAGACATGCAAGCAATTGGTTGCTTCAAGAATTAATGTAATTTTTTTTTCTCTTCTCTTCTCTTTCTAATCTGTTGTTTTTTCTGAACATATAATTGTATTTCTGTACAAAGATGATCGATCACAAAGGAGTTGCACTAGCTCGACTGGATGAAGCATATATGAGCTTGGAGAGGAATTAGGAGAATTTGAATTAGGAGTCTGTAATGGACATTTGAGCTATCTGGCTAATCGAATTCAATGGATTAGCATGCTGCGGAGCGGGTGAATGAGTTGAAGAAGTGGTGGCCGGACTTGGGTGGCGTTGTTGCTGCTGCTGCTACGATGGAGGCGGCGGCGCCAACGATCTTCGCTCTTTTGTCGGCGGCGGTGGCAGAGGCAGAGGCGGCGGCGGCGCCGCCAATCCTCTCGCAGGAGGGGCACATGGTGAGGGTGGCGGCTGGGAATTGCATGTAGAGCGGCAATTGCGGCGCGAATTTGAGGGCCTTCAGCTCCTGCAGCTCCTTGAGCAGCCTCTGGTTCTCGTTGGTCAGCGTCTCGTAGCACCGCTTCAGGACCTCGCAATCCACCTCCGTTTGCTTCAGCTTCGTCCTGTGTATTGATTTTCGATTAATTTCTGAGAAATTATAGGAATTCAGCTGAATCATTTTGTTTTTGTTTTTGTTTTTAAACAAATTAAGAAACTATATTTGTATAAATACCTTGCTCTGCGATTCTGAAACCAAACTTCGACTTGCCGGGGACGCAGATTCAATTGCTTGGCCAAGGCTTGCTTTTGCTTCTGATCATGAAAATTAATTAGATCGTGAATTGATCGATTAACAAGAAAAGAAAAAAAAAATATCAATTCTTACTGGATTAAGGCTGCTGTGCTCCTTAAACCGGTCCTCCAACAGAGCAGACTGCTCTTTGGTCAGCCTAAGCTTCTTCCTGCAGCAGCTATTGTCTTCCTCCTCATCACTCGCCCTACAATTATTAGACACCCTCTCCGCCTCCGCCTCCGCCTCCGCCTCCTCGACGTCCTTCTCCTTCTTAACGCAGACGGCAGCGGCGGCGGCCGAGGCAGAGGAGAACGACAAGACGGAGCTGCAAGGGGAAGCCAGTGGCCGGCCCTCTTTTTCCACTGTATCAACAGTGCTCTGCATGGCCCTGAGCACATCGTCGGCGGCGGCCCCGCCGAGGCTCAAGGTGAGGGAAGCCGACTCCCGCGGGTGCTGTCTCCGGCGGCAGTGGTCGGCCGTGCTGGTGGCGCGGCCATGGCCGATGGCCAAGCCTAAGGAAAGTCCGGCGTCACAAAGATCTTGAGGATTCATATCCATGTAGCTTGCTTGCCTCTCCACCTCCTCCACTGCCTCTATTTTATATGGGCAGAGAGAGAGAGGACAAATTAAAGGGATGGATACTTATGATTGTTGGCAAAGGAAACAAAGGAATGAGTGAAAGAAAGGAATTGAGAATATTGGTAATTAGAATGATGATTAACTAAACAAGTGCTTCTATATATACACACATGAAGATCAAAGTTAAATTAAAAATAATTTGACAAGTGTGTATGTGTGTGTGTGACAATTAACCTAACTCCATAGCACTAGAGAAAATTTTTTAACTTAAAGATGGGGAATACATTTTGCAAAATGACCTAATACTTAGAGTAGAGTTGAATGATATATACACTGCACCACACCAAGAGAGTTATAGTTTTTGGCACCTTTGGATACTTTCTACTCTCTTAAAGTACTTGTTGCATTCATTATGGAACACACAAATAATCATGCGAAGGAAATTAGTTTAGGGTTTAATTAGGTTTTTAGTGATAATGAGTTATTTGTTATGCATATTTTTTTTTGGCAAATCACTGTCATGCAATTGCATGATCTATAAGATACGCATTGACTTGGATTCCCATCATTAGAGAATATGTAAGTAACAAGTCACAGCTCAATAGAGGGAGAGTTTATGTCAAAGGCTTGCATAATTAGTATTCTCTTCTCTTTTCCAATAGTTGGAAAATCCACAGTTAGCCCAGGTGTCACCCCTCCCTTCGCGACACGTATGGTTTGTTTATTTGGGAGAGCAGAAAGTAAAACTAAGGAAAAGTTTCCACGGTAGAAAAGCTTTCGTTGTTTACTTCATTAAAATTTACAGAGGGAAGAGAAAGAAAATCCATCCACAGATAGTTTTGAAGTCAAAATCAATCACCTCAAAATCGGATAGAAAACAAAGGATGGTAAAAAAAATAACACAGGTACCTCTTTGCATTCACAAAATTACATTATATACCAAAAAATTTGACGCATGTATCCCTTTTAACTTATAAAATTACATCATGTACTTAGAAAATGACGCATGTCTCCTTTTTTATTTACAAAATTACGTCACATATATTCATCTTTCTCTATTAAACAAACACACAAAGGAAGAAATTTATTAGTCTTTTCTCTTCTCTTCCTCCGAGGATAATTTTCCACCGTGAATTTCTTTCCCTTCCTTATCTACGCTTTGGAGTAAACAAAGCAGTAGGCTCGACTGGCAATCCAAGAAGAAGAAGAAGAAGTTTGCAAAATTGTATTTAATGAATGGAAACACTGATCCAAAGGAAACATGCAGCAATAATTTACAAAATATGTTCTTTGGGAGATGAAGGAAAGTTAATGATTAATATAATGCAGTTGGAAATTAAATTAAAAAAAAAAAAGTGGATCATTAAAGAAATGAGACGACCTTTGTGTTTTTTTGTGTGGGTGGGTGGATTGCTGACCATTCTGGACTTCCATGAGAGGAGGAGGCTGAGGAGGAGGAGAAAGGCAGCAACTGAGCTTTTGCTCGACCAGCTAGCGTAGTCTGCATGCATGAACAAGTCATGCCTCATGCGTGATGACTGTGTCCTGAACCCACCCACTTTAATCGAGTTTTCTTCTACTTTTCATCGATGATCAGTCCCAAACAATTAGATATATCAGTTATTAGTTCCTACTGTTCTGATACTTATCCTCATCCAGAGAAGAAAAGCCCAACTACTCCTCCTCGTGTAATGACCTCTTCCTTCTCTGCATCGAACAAGCTAAGAAGCTAGAAGATTAAGTATGAGCACGACAGTTGCTGTAAAATACATTCATGCCGTCATTGCTCTAACTTTACATCTAAATAATTGTTGACCTTTCAAAGTGCTTGAATGTCATGTAATATGAGCTGTAAAACAAAAGGAGCTAGGATTTATTCCCATTACCAAAATTCACTTAAACTCACTATATATATGGACTTCCACCCCACTCCACAAACTGATGCTGACCTTCCATAATTAATGGCCATTAATTAGCATTATTAGGTCTAATCTCAGTGTGTGTGTGTGTATATAGTTTTTGGGACCAGATAATAAATGTATGAGTTGGTGTGAGTAAGACAAGTTTGGATTCTTATTTCACATGGAGATGATATGAATCATTTGGCATCACCATCAACAAATCCTCAAAATCTGTAGTGGGGGCCTCTTGTCTACCATGCATTCTGCTTTGAAGCCAGCCAACATCGATCCCCTCAGTCTTCCTCAACACAACCATGGGTCAACATTGGTAATCATGCATCCACTGCCCTCAATCCATGGCATGATTAAACTTAATCACAAGGACAAGAAAGGACATGTGGGGCCACTCTCAGATCTTGCTTCACACTTTGCCAAATGATTTAGGTCTCCCAATCTGATTATATATATATTGTCAATTTCTTAGATTTAAAGTAAGAGCTAGTTAGCAATCAATGTATATGTTTGTATTTATTTGGTCCAAAAGATATATTTATGAATCAGTAGATTGTTTTAAGTTTATATTTTTATAATTTTTTTTATTGAAAATTAGATTAGTATGATAGCGATAACTCAATATTAGACTATGTTTAATTAGAAATGTTGATAGAATGAAGGGATTTAAAATTTATGTGCATTTAGAGAACAAAATCTTCAAATTATTTTGTTGCTCAAACTTTATCCATTTTTAGAAAATTTTGAAGCTTTAAATCTCTTAACCGTCCTTGATGCTTGCCACTACTCCATGTTTATAACTCTAGTTAATTTATCCTCCACATTTTAAACTTTAGTCTTGCAAAATTTATTTGATTACACCATTCATGCGTGTGACCCACACGTAGACATTGAACACAAAATTAAAGTTGGGTTCATATTCACATTGATTAGAGCACAAAATTTAGCATTAGTATCACTAATTACTTATTTTAATCATCTTTATTTTATTTTATACGTCCCAAAGCAACCGAAAGCTAGCCATTATTCTTAATCCAGAGCTTTATGATTGATTAGACCACCACAACAATTTAAATATGTAGGTAATTAACATTGATTGACTCATTACATTCTTGTAACATCACCTTCAATTTCAAGAAAATAGAGATACCATCCATTTTCTTTTTCTTTTTGAAAATGCATTGACCTTTTGTTTTGTTTTTCTTTTCATTTTTTGTTTAGATAAGAAATGCACATTTATAGGTTGCTTGGCTATAGGTTTCTCAATGAAAATATCGAAATTTAGGAGGTAGCCGAATAATTGAGTTGGTCCCATGAATTAAATGTCAAGTGTCTAATTTCCTTGCAAGTAGAGACATTGACATAGGTGATCATGATCAACAATACAAGAAAACACAAGTCGTGCTCACTTCAATTATTTAATCCATTCAAAGTTGTCTCATGTTTAATTTGCTTGAAAACAACATCAAGGAGTCAAAAAAACAAAAGCACATGCACTGTTCCACAGTCAATATTATTAGGTCTCTTGCTTCTTGCATACCCATCATGAATCATAATTGATTTGGTGGAAATGTTTCATATTATGGAGAAAATATTGATTAACTATTACTAATGGACCTCTTGGCAAGTCAACATGATGGTTGAGCTTTCATCAAACCATCTAAACAAATTGGATTATTTAATGCCATGAGGATGTGACATCATATTAAATATAGCACTTGATGTGCAAGTCATGCCAAGAGCCTACTTAATTACAAAGATATTCTTCATAATGGAATGTTAAATCTGGATTTGGATAGTGGTAAAAATTAACCTTGATTGATTGTTTAGTAGGGTAGGCCATATCCAATTCCCCTATCTTTAAGGATCTTCAACTTACACATATGGACTTGGATGCAATCTTACATCCAATGAACTATTCTCCTCAATCTAAATCTAATTGCCATCAATGATTTGCTTGGTCTAGAGATAAGAAGACAAAGAGATGATAGATTTGACAATTTGTGTTTTTTAAAAAACCAAATAATGATGATTAAAGAAGAGGTACATTCACCAATACTTTAACTCTTTGTATTAACATTTTTATAATTAAATAGACTATGAGGCATTCAAATTCAATCTATTCTAATTAATAGGGCATATGGCTAGATTTACCAACTATGACGACATGAGCTTATCATCTTTAGTTAGTCTTCTATATTCTATATTCTATATTCTATAATATTAAGAATTAATTTTTCGAGACTCACTTGCGATATTAAATTTATACTTTTAGGAGAATGATTCAAGAAGGCTTCCAAGATGTCATTGGTTGGGCGGCCATCAAAAAGCTTTGTTGAGAACCAATACATTAGCATACAAGAAGATGACACTAAACTCATGCATTTAATTTAATGCATTATATATACTCAACTTAATGATTAATTAGTTTGTGATTTAAACAGTAAGACAACGACGGATCTCGTAGTTAGGTTCGTAAACAATATGCTCATGAGGTCACGAAACCTAAATGGATAATAATGTTTTCAAAGGCATTATACAAGGCCTATTAATGTTACATGTAACAAAATTAACATCTCACCCTTTCAAATTGAAAATTCCGAACTTACATAAATATCAATACAAACACGCCTTCAACGCAGAGATGATGCCTGAATGGCTAAATTTCTGCAACTCTAAAGAAACAAATGAACCAAGATGACCAAAATCATACGGTTTTTAATAGAACCTAAATTACACATCTTACAAAGAGAACAATTGCAACATTTTCCGCATGCCTATAATAATCACACAGAGTATATATATGTGACGGGAAACATAGTGAGCGTCCCTAGCCACCTGAGTGTGATACTGGCGTTGTCACAAACTGGCCGCTCATGAAACTGTGGGCAAACTGCTGCGGTAAAGCATGTTCCACCTACAACAATAATAAGGAATACATTGGACTCCTGATGATCAAAATTCATATTGGGTCAACCTTTTACATGATTACTCAAGGCATGTAAATCGATTACTTTTGGAGCAACAAGCCCAAAAGGTTGGCGTTGACATTGTTTATGTACATCAAATTTGTTTTTGTTAAAAAATTATCAACAGATTCTTCTCAATTTCATATTGGTGCCAAAATAGAACAAGCATGCAAGCTATACTATTCGTAGAATGCTCACCATGGTAAACTATGAAAATTTTAAGATTTGAGTGTTTGAATTGGTTTTTGCCAGCTGTGCTTCAGATAAATGCAATCAAATTGGATTAAGTTTGCTTCAAGGATATCCTAAGTTGGACAGACTGCTAAGTGGTCCACTAGGCTGCAAAAGTTCAGCTTCCTGACATATAAATGCAAGAATGTTTTGAATTTATCCACTCAATTTTGATGAAACCAACCACATTTTCAAAGCTAGGAAGGATTTTATTGATTTGGGTATGTAAACTGTGGAAGATTTTAGAGGGGAAAAAAATAGGGGAAATTTAGGAAATAGACGCAGGGAAGAAAAATAGAAAGAGAAAAAAGCTCATTTTCATTCCAGATCATTCTAGCCATAAGGAAGAAGAAATTGGTACGTTCCATTCGTACCAAATGACCCATTTGCCTCACCATCTTTCTCCTCTTCTCCTTTTCAGCCCATGGAGAGGTGCAAGTCAGTGTCTGTGGAGCTAACAGTTACATTCAATCGGTCTACACTAATTGCTCGCGTTGCAAAGAGCAAGCCAGCAATGACAACCAACAGAAGATAAAGGAGAGTGTGGATGGTAAGATTGTCTAGTACCACTGAAATGCTAGCTGGCAACAATGCCAGTGGTAGCGTGCAGAGCTGGTTTGCACTTGCTGATTGCGTTGCATTGAGCATGCCAGCAAGAACAATTAACAGGAGACAGGACAGGAGATAATGTAGAGGTTAGAAGTGTCTTCCACTTTTCATGATTTCTCTCCTCACTTCACTCTCCTCCCAAGTGTTTCCAAAAGTGATGAAAAGAATTTCAAATTGCTTCCTTTCCCTGTAGGCAAGTGAATCTTGCTGCTTTACTCTTCTTTCCCTCTATTTGGGCTCCTTTACCTACAGTAGGCACGCCCTTGAGCTAGATGCAAGTAGGCAAGGTGATAAAGTCCACGCTCCATAGTCCATTCGTTATATTTCACTTGATCATGTTGAGTTCATATAGCTTTCTTGATACCTTGATACCCAAGGTTAGCGTTATAACGAAAACTAAGAGGTAAAATATGGTTTATCCCATAAAAAGTCAACTGAACTCCGTATGACAAGAATATCAAATCACAAAAGGAAAAATCATCATCATGCATGTATAAAGTTAAGCAATTGTTTAATCATAATTTGAGGAAAAGTGCAAGGCACTGGAGGTGGCTTACCCAATCGCTGTCAGGACCAGCACTTGGAACAAGTACATTAATTTCACTTGATTTGGCAGTGGTTATTGAAGCCCCCAATGAATGTTTGCTCAGGTACAATTGACAACCTGATGTATTGTCAATCGATATTGTTGGTGCTGAACCCTACATGACGTGAAAAATATTTGAAATAACAGAAAAGACAAATCTTTGAACTCTGGTGGCATTATAAATGCAATACATCATTTCTATTTCTTTGAAACAAATCTATTTTGGGAAAAGAAACCAAATATATATAGGATCTCTTCGATAAATCTGCTTTTATCAACAAGGGTATCTCTGAAAGCCTATGCAGATGGTTTCGTGTATACATAACTCATAACTGTGACAATTAATCAATTTGACATTTAAGCAATGCTGTGAAAATTAGTTTGATTGTTTATAGCTTGGAAGGGAATTAAAATCTTTGTTGTAGATATACCAGCCTCAATATCATTTCTCAGCCCAAAAATGCTGCAGTTAGAAGAAAATAGCATTTCTTTAGAACTACTTACCCACCAATGTGAGTAGTTAGTTATTATGCATCAGAAAAGAGCAGATTTTGCAGCTCAATTACAACCGATAATCGAGAAACTCCTATCATACTTCACAAGCTCAACCAAGATCATGAGATGGGGTGTTTCCAATGAGACCGAAATAGACAAATCTATCCAATTGTTTGTATGACTCAGAACAAGTATGGAGGTACAATAGTTTATTTTCAATGAAGAAAAAGTCAGGAAAATTCTGCAAATCTCAAACTAAAGATCTCTTAAGGTGAAAGAGAATTAGAAGTTAATGAACATTTTTCTCAAAAACATGAGCAAGCATAAAAAACACAAAGGGAAACAAGTCAAGATTTAAATTCCAGATGCCCATGTACGTAAAGCAGAATATGAAAAGTAGGCACCTTTCTAAACAAATGTTGAGCTCTATAAGCCACTAGATATTAGTCAGTACCTGGCATTGCACTTCAACACCATTGCAATTCACAATTTCACAAGCAGCCACAACATCCTAATAACACACATCCAGAGAAATAGTTAGTCCGTGAAGATATGCATGATAAGCCACATACACAGGAAATTAGTGTACAAATTCACACACTGACCATGAATACAGTACCCATCTTGGTGCATTTATCAATTGTAATGTTGTTCACTTTTCCTATACAACACAAAAATCACATAGATTTATCATTTTTTTAGAACAGTGAGTTAAAATGACAAATGGCTTCTCACAAGAAACCTAACATTTGATCAGAATTACCTTTAATTTGTAAAACTGAATCTCTGCACCCATAAATGTATACAGTTTGCCTGGAATCACAGTCATCAATAACCAGGTTCTTTTTTCCAATCTGATTCTCAACAACCCACCTAAAGATAATAGATTAAACTCGAGGGAGAAAATATATACAACTGCAAGACTATCCTGTTAAGAGAAGTTGTAAGAACACTACGATTAATAGATTTCTTTTGATGGAAAAAGAAAGAAAAGCATCTCTTACTTGCGACCCATTTGAAGCTCAAGTTTTGGAGGCCCTTCTTTGCGGAAGGAGAAGGAACTAGCACGAGAACCTTTTTCAGTAGCAGCAACGACACCAGCTCTATCTGCTCGATTTTTGGTCTTCAAATCATCAGTGACTTTCTTCAGGCCTTTCAGATAAAAAATTGTATCAATTAATTTTACTTGGAAGAAAAAAAGATTGCACAAAAGTTCAATTATCTCTTGTTTAGCATGTTATACATGCCTGAAGTTATAGATTTGCCAGAGCTGATCTCTTGGAAGACAGCAGACATTCCCTCCTTCGATTGTGATGTTGCAGCTTCAGAGGCAAAAAGCGCTGTTGAAGGAGGAGGTGGAGGGGCAGGAGGGCCCCTTGCTGGAGGGCCTTTTGCCACAGGAGTGGTTGCTGATGTAGAAAGAACTGCAGCACCAGAAGAGCCCCAAACAATACCTAGGGGATAAAATCTCTTTACATAATCTCGTAATCCAGGTATATACAACTCCTTCAAAGCTTTTGCCCATTCTACATGGTTTGCATCTTTATTCCTGTATTCCACAAGAATCTGGATTCGAAAGATGTAAGTTATCTTGCACTTTTGCAAGGTAGTGTAAATGATGAAGCAACCATCAGACCATAGATCAACTCCATGATACTTTAGAGATTTAGTTGGCAGACTACAACATTGGGGAAAAATTGCTAACAGAAACTTTCAATTCACGCAAAAGTTTGTTGCAGGAAACTATTGGTTGAAAGGTGTTAGATAAAGTTAGACCATAGGATGTTAGGCGATTTGAATTGTAATAATGATATAATCTTTGCATAGAGTCCAATATAGGAATAAGATACATATGGCCAATCCCAAATGGTTGTCACTGACATGGCTTGTCTCAACCCATTGGTTGGTAAAGGTTGATTCAAGGAGAGAATTCCAAGGCTTAATGCTCTCTAGAATATAACCTACATCAGATTGATTGAACAAATAAGGAATTAGCAAGGCTGAAGAGAATGAATTCATTGATAACCCAGGATGTGGTTATTCTTTTGATGGTAGAGAAATGTGACACAATTGGGTAAATCTGAAGCTTAGAAACAACAAGGTTCTGCACAAAAGTTATTCTTCACTACCACTAGATACCATCCCAGGAAAGATAAAAACCCAAAGAATTTTTAAAAAGCCAAAAAAAAAAAAAAAAAAAAAAAGAATGGGTGTTGGGCTTCAATGGAAATTCCCTCATCTATGTAGGCCATGAAAATTAGTGACCAAATACTTGACATGGTAAGGCATTGGCAAACATTGCCTATGTAATTGTGGAGACGTCATTTGGTCTCAGATGCAACCGATTAGGCAAGATGCTGAAGTATAAATTGGATGTTGGGCTTCAATGGAAATGTTAAGTTTTATGTGGAGATTGTGATTAGTCTCATATGATGAATGTGAACTAATAAAGAAGGTTTATAAGCTGAGACTAGAAGAGGTCTTAAATATTTTGGGTCAATGGTAGGGCCTGACAAGTCAATGAGCCCAATTATCCCACCTACGTTATTTGTGACGTAAACATTGTCAAAGAAATGCTGAAACCGATGCTCATATTGCTGAACAGCTGAAGCTATGTAACTTCATTAGCTGGTTATGAAACCATATATCTACTAATCATAGTTCAGATACAGGAAGAATAGCTAGAATGTTCAGAATCCTATTTCTTATTATCTGCAAATTGAAGAGTAAATGTTGAGTAGCTGGAAAGTTCAGGCTTTGCTACTGAAGCCTGGCTATGTTCTGAAATGGAGTACCATCTATTTCTGTAGCAATGTATCTGTCTTCTTGGAATAGTTTCAGGGTTGGAAATAGAACTGCTGTGAAAATGTGGAGCTGAAGGCATGAAACTGATTCTTCTTCCAGTAAAATTGACTACTTTCAAATTCTTTGGACTGTCTTATATATCAGAACCAAAAACATGTAGTAGCTCTATTTGAAGACTGAAATCGAGTCTGAAGATCTGGAAATCAAGCAATAGCTATATTTGGCCTCCTTCTGAGAGTGTAATTCTTAAAGAATTAAACTAAAACTTTCCTTCATTGAGTCGTTTGCACAAAATACACGAAATAGAATACTTTCTTTTATTCTTTACTCAGCTCTGGCTTGTGGGATATCCTTTGTTTGGAGGAAGCAAACTTTTTTTTTTTAATTTCACTTTAACTTTTATACAATAATGGGCTATGAATTTCCATGCATGTGCAAATGAGTATAATAACTTACCATTTCATAAAATAAAAAAAGGAAGGAAATACGGCTTATAGATTTTCAAGTCAAAATAAAGGGTAGGTAGCTTCTGGCAAAAGACTCATCATTTTTTTCCCAGCAATCTGGCTGACAAGTACATTTACAAAAAGAAAATAAAATAGAATTGTAAAATACGTCACACACCCAAATTACTTGACGAATAAGGTAAAATTAAACTGCATACCTTATTGTTATAGAATTCAGCCATCTGCCAACTTTCTTCCACATGAGAAGTTGGCATACTCATGCCTTGAAGATGCAACATATAACAGTAATGAGAACAACTTCATCAGGATTACTAATAAAACTCCAAGTTGGCTACAATAATAAAGCATGACTAGCTAATAAAAATAAAAAAAATAAACACACCTAAATCTTTTCCCAAGAAAGCTACCCAAGCCAAAGCTGTAAGACTATCTGCAGAGGTTTTCAAATGGTTGAAAAACTCAGTCCGTTTTCCTTCTGCCAAGGCGCTTGCTTTAAGGATCACTTCATTGAGTGGCTTCAAGAACTCTTGTAAACCAGCCAGATCAGGTTTCTGGAAAGAGAAGTGGGGTGGGATCACATTTGATGCACTCAAGGGAAGCACTAGGGCATTCCATAAGTATTCAAGAATGAATCTAATTCACTGAATCAGGAAAATGCAACAATAAGTAGACGAAATGCAAAATCCGGTTGGAAAGTACAAACATACAACTTCACGCAGTGATTGTTGGAAGTTATCAATGTTTACCGACATCAAATGCCAAATGGTAAAAATAGGTCCTGATGACAGCCAACTGCACGATAATCATGTGAGAAGGTTGACACTAGCATATTAAAGCACTGATGCAAACTTCAGAAATAATTTAATCGTCCTCTTCAAAAGTTCCAGCAAGTTGAACGAGCAAATCAGATTTAAAATATCATTACTGCAAGGCCATAGCAAAAATGTCGATGGACCCAAACCGCTAGCAAATCAATACGCAATTTGGCAGAGAAAGGGAAAGTAGAGGAAGAAACGATAAGATCAGCCGAGACCGACCTGGCACTGCTTGGCCTTGACGAGGAGCTCCTTGAGCACAGAGAAGGCCTCCGCCAGGATCTTGGTGATCTCCTGAACCTTGTCCCCGATCTTATCGGCAGCGGCTGAAAGCCGTCCGAGGGAGTTCTGGACCAGCTCGTCGAATGCAGCGATTGCCGGATCCACGGCGTCGGGCTCGTCGGCGACGAAGCCCGGCGGCTCGGCGCGAGATCCAGCCGCCGCAAGCGCCTCGAGGCGCGCGACTGCGGCCTCCAACCTGCTGACTAGTTCCTTCTCCATGGCCCCAGCTAGGGTTCCGACTATGGCTGGTGTGGGTATTTATGTGGTGTAGCACTGCTGGCACAGGCTTGGCTGGCCTTTCGCTTTGTGGACTTCATCTGCGGTCGGTTTAGCCGAAACGCTTGGTGTCTGGTTAGTCAAGCAGTCTTTTCTATATATAGAATTATAGTTACTTTCATCTATCTTTTTAAATCCCCTAAAATTGATATTAACGAGCAATTTTATTTTAGATAATTGGATATTCAGAAGGAAAGGGCTATCCACATTCCAACATTTACCAAAAACATCCTAATTGTTATCTCTCAGAAATACCCTTAGGTGAAAAGGACTAAAATGCCCTTTTTTTTTATAAAATTTATATTTTTCTCCCCTTCTCTTCCTCCGCTGATATTTTTTCTCTCTCTTTTCTCTCCATCTATTTTATCTCTACAACCTAATATATTCTAAAATTTCTATTTTATAACAAATCAAACTTAATGAAACATGAAGATCTAATTTCTACAAACAACGTACGTTTTTTTTTATTTTTTACGTATAGGATAATTGTATATTTGTATTCTCGCGATTTGAGTTGTAGCAGTCTAAAAGTGATTCAACTATGTCGGTGTTCAGCTGTTGGAGGTCGAATGATTTGTGTTTCGTTCAACGGTTATTGATCGAACACATTGTGTTGCATTCGATAGACCATGATTGAACAGATCCTAGTGCGTTCGGTCGATTGTAACCGAACAAACAGCAATGTGTTCGACAAACTAGGGAAGAACGACGCGTGACTAAAATTCAAGAGATTTTCATAAACACTTGAAAACTAAACACAAAATCTAATAAAAACAATGTAATGATTCGAACGAGCACTAACATTGTTTGATGCTACTGAAAATGGAGTTGCGTGAAAAGATGAGAAGGAGAGACGAAGAGTTTAGGGTTTGGTCCTCTCATTTCTCCGATCCTCAAATCCCAGTGGCAAAAACTACGCAAGCAAGAGAGCCTCGAGGAAGATGACTTGAAGGCGCTGAGTTTTTTTAGGATTTTTGTCCTAGAGTTTTTAGGGTTTTTAGAAAAAGGTAAAATAGGAAATTTATGGGGTGCATTTAGAATTTGTGATAAAAAAAATTTGATGGGTGTATTTAGAAAATAAAATTTGTATAGTAATCAATCGGATATGGATAGCCCTCCTTATTAAGAAAGATCGTTTATCTTCGTTAGAAAAGCTTTCAATTCACTTTTTAGGTGTGTTCAAGCTGTCATCTCTTTGTGGAATCTGACACATGAATCGAGCATTCGGAAGACAAACAAGTTCAAAAGCAAATTAATAGGACGATGGATCTCTACAGTTGCACAAAAGTGGCATGGGTCTCCAGAAGAAAAGAAAAGAAATGGAAAGGAAAAGAAAAGAAGCTGGAATGGATAAGAGAAAGTAGAGATCAGTGTGTAGGCTATAATTCTTTATTAGTTGGGGGCAAGTTCTTTATTTCATTTTAAAATACGATAATTATTGTGTTGAATACATCAAGTTTGGATTAAACTAATCCCCACTTGAATACATGGTGGATGCCAATCAATGTTCACTGGATGTGTTTGCCATTGGCCGGAACAAACACTCATCAAGTCCTCCCTTTCCCCTATCTCTATTTTCCCTCGGCTTTGGACTTTGCAAGGTTCTAAGGTGATTTGAACTCCTAGAGGTGATTGTTAGTTAGTGCATTGTGGAAGACGTATTCAGTATATATTCCTTGCTCTATCTTTTTGTTGAGATTTGATCCAGTAAGACATTGAATATTGATCATGTTGCATAGAGTTTGATTTTGGTTTTCTCTGCGCTGAAATCTCGAGAGGATTGTTCTATTTTGTGCTTTTGGACAGGCATTTGAAAGACAAGAGATCTTATTGAGAGAGAAGCAGCATGTTGAGGCAGGTATCCAGTAGGAACCAGAGAGGAAAAGGAGGTCTGAAGATGAAGAATGGTCTTCAAGTCTGCCTGGTGATTGCCATCTGCATTTGGCTGATCTATCAGACGACTCACTCTCATGGCAAGAAGAAAATATTTGAAGAGGGGAGAAGCTCAAAACCATTATTCAAGGCCAGTGAGAGGCAGATCGACGTTGAGAAATTTAGCAGGAAGGAACTCTCTCAGATGAGTAAGGTTGAGGCAATTAGGGAGATGCAGAATGGTGATGAACAAGTTGAGGATGAAGGTGAAGAATCTACTGGAGAAGAAGAAGAAGCTGGGCATGAAGAGTTTGCCAAACATGATCATGATGAAGCGGCTCATAAGGGGGGAGAGAATGAAGAAGCATCTCAGGCTGCGCGAGAGAGGAGTTTCAAGGCCGACGATGCATCCAGCGCTGTAGCTCATGTGACCCAATCGAATGAACCAGAAACTGAGTCTGAAAATGAAGCAATTTGGAAGAACCTTGATGAAAATGCAGGAGGAAACAATTCAAGCATTGTTCATCAAGGAATTTCCATTTTGCAAAATCATACGGCCGCAGAGACAGTTGGAGCTCCAATGTTACATAGCATCTCGTCGCAAAATAAGACCACAGTCGAATCGAAAAATGAGGGACAACAGTCGAATAACCAAACAGCTGCAGGTGAATTGGCTCAATCTCCTGCTAACCTCACAGTGAAGGTGGGTCCAAATAATGTCACAATTTCACAATATCAAACAACTGTTGTTCGTGAACAAATAAACACAACAAAGATACTGAGCCAGGAGGGTGAAGTTCCCAACTTGAAGACCAAAAGAGCTGTGGAGCAAAAGGACACTGTAACTTCTTCAGCTACCAATGAGATTAACAGAGCTGTTGGATTAGAAGCCGGCAATTCTCTGGTAGACGTGAGTATAGATGCATTAAGTTCGTTGAACATCCAAAGCAAAGCACAAAGCAGCAAGCCGGAAGCCATGGCAGCATAGAGAAAGTTGGCAGAAGGAATATGTGAACAGTTTGTTTCATTTTGCTCTTGAATTCTTCAGAGCAAAACTAAATTTACATTGTTTCCGCTAACAGAGGAATGTCGCAGGTTTTGAATGATCTTTAAGATATGTATGTATGAGAAAGAAGCTCCAGTTCAACTTGGCGCTTTTGCTTGAAACTAAAGAAATTTCTTCTTAGACTCTCATACTGTTTAAGCCTTATTGAAACTAAAAAACCAGCTGAAAATGGTGCCAAAGTATTAAAATTTCTTTTTAACAAAACTTTTTCACATATCACAGAAAAAAATTGACAGCAAACTGTTTTATATTTTTCACTTCCTTCCATTAATTTAGTCCTTTGGTCCCTCTGTGTGCATGAAAGGCTACTATTTGAACTAAATGAAAAGGTAATCAAAGTCATCAATAAATTAACTGTTAAGACTTCTTGGGAACATATACAACTTTTTTAGGGCATACAAGAGCTCAACAAGCTCATTACCCAAGCACACACAACATTCTCCAACAATTAGCCCCCCTTAATTCGAATCCCTAACTTCCACTTGAATTAAGCTCCACATGTAACATATTCACATATATAATTATAAAACACCAGTTTATCCTCTCCATGCAGTGGTCTCCCAAGCACAATTAAATTGAAAGGCATTGTTGAAGCCCCAAGCTTATTAACTTAAACCATGGAAGAGTACAATGGCTTATTAGGGTTCATGTGACCCTGCTTTATATGGTCAATCCTTCAAACTGGCGGACATGTGTCAATTTTTTTATTATTTACGGATGAGTGAGTTAAAATCAAGAGGTCTGGTGTTGCCACCAAGAGGTCAGTGGGTCGAAGATCGTCAGTTGCACACAAGAATAAAATCTTGGTCTGCTGACTTAAATTCCTGAGACCCCCAGTCCACTTACCCGCCCAGCTT
>JBAMIE010095804.1:0-16790 GCA_037177295.1 Kaempferia parviflora | reverse complement strand
ATTCTTTAGGTCCCTCTTAACAACCTTTACTCGAGATGGTCTTAGGACTCTGCTCGCCCGAGTAAGTCTCGAGACTCTTTATACCCGAGGTGATCTCAGGACTCTATTCGCCTGAGTAGGTCTCGGGACTCTATACGCCCTAGTAAGTCTCGGGATTCTGTATACCCGAGGTGATCTCGGGACTTTATCCGCCCGAGTAGGTCTCGGGACTCTATACGCCCGAGGTGGTCTTGGGACTCTATTCACCCGAGTAGGTCTCGGGACTTTGTATGTTCGAGTAGGTCTCGGGACTCTATATGCCGAGGTGGTCTCGGGACTATCATCACTATTACTCTATTCTTCCCTCTTAACATCCATACTTACCTAGATCAGTAGACAAGTGAATTCTAGGGTTAGAAACCTAGAAAAGAAAATTCAAATTTTGAAGGCAAAGCTTGATAGTTTGGAGAAAATCCTATAAAGATTTAAAGTTGGATCTATGGGGTTAGATAGAGTGTTGGGTTGCCAAAGACCCAACAATAATAAATCAGATTTAAGATACCAATCTATTTCCTCCAAGGCCAAGAGGAGATTAATAGAGAATTTGAATAATCACAATCATGATTAATTGAGAATTTGAATAATCACAATCATGATAATTAATAGAGAATTTGAATAGTCACAATCATGATAATTAATGAAGAATTTGAATAGTCATGATCATGATGATTAATGAATAATTTAAATAACCACAATTATAATGATTAATGGATAATTTTAAGAGTCATATCTCTTCATCTTCTTTGGAGGCTATAAGTAGCCATCCTTGGAAGAATTCTTTAAGGAACTCTCTCTCTCCGTTGAAGCTTTTGGCAACCTACTAGTCTTTCTCTAAGTTACATCTTTAGATTTATAGTGCTTCCAAAAGATTTTGTCGATCCAAGATGCTAGCACATAATGGATCGTATCTAGTTCGTGATCTAGTGCTCGTAGATACTGCTAGATGAGTCATGCATGAGACTCTTATTTATTTGTAATATCATTCATGTCTATCGAAGACTATGAGGTATGTTCCATTTTATGTTATTTTGTTTAAAACTATATATAACACGAAAAAATCTATGATTTAAATGAAAAATCTAATATTAATATATGTATTCTACTAATATGATCTCTATTTTTTATAATTAATCTTTTTACCTTCATGAGTTGAGTTCTTTGTACTGGTAGAGATGATACGAGCTTTCTCCTCGTCGACTTCAAATGTTGAGGGTTTCGTTTGTTCTGGAGTCAATAATCCTTTATTCTCTTTAATTTTGAGGTGGATTCTTCTTCAACCTCCTCCATCTCGGATGTCAAGTATCTCCCACCCTCCCAATTCTCTTGCTCTTGAGCTAATGAGCCTCCCTCCTTGGGCTCATCTCACTCTGTGTTGATAGTGGATTTTCATAAAGTTTAACCAACTCGTTTCATAGTTCACTTGCCCCCTTTATTCATCTAACTTACATAAAATTTTATTAGATAGTAAATTAACTAAAATTTTAATTATTGTATTGTATGCCTCGAATTTCTTGCTCATTGGTCAATTTACTTTTTTTTTTTTTAGAGGTTTTCCTTTTTCTCCTTTAAAGTTTTCAAATTCCTCCTTTAACTATCTATTTAAAAGAACATTTTGATTTTTGTTTTCACTAAGCAACTCCCTCTAAATCGAAAAGCGGAGGAATTTGAATATCATATCCGTGTACATCTTGGAACATCATTTGCTCAGGTACATCATTTCACTCCTCTACCTCCCTAGATAGTTAGTCTGATGATGAACAATTTTCTCTGATACTACTTGTAGAACTGTTATTCTATGGCAAAAGGTGACAAAATAGAGCATACAATGAGGATGAGATAACCCACAGGGGCTTCCGCACCCACTAGGAATCGACCTCAGGCTTATCTATGGCAACACTATTGCATGAACCATCTGCGCCACCCTGTGGGGGCATTTGTAGGATTATTATTGTCGCTAGAGGAGGGTGAATAGTGATTTTAACTCTGTCGACAGTATGCTTGTCTATAATTATTAGTACAACAAAAAAATTAGAAAAATGAAATACAAAAGTAGAATACAAGTATACGCCACATCAATTTTATGTGGTTCATAACTCTTAGATTCCTACCCTTAAATCTACCGTCCCATTACAATCACGACTATCTTTCTCTTTGTTGGACACTGAAACCTCTTACAATATATGTTATTACAAGAAATACAATAAGAATACAAAAATACAAATAAAGTAAAAATTCAATGAAAATAAATAACTTTACAAAGAATCTTTATTTTGCTTGTTTTTTTGCTTTTAACTGCTTTCTGGAGGCTATATAAAATTCTACAATACTCACGCATGAACTCTCAAACATAGATGTATTTAAAATCTTCATAAAATCATCTTTTATGGGGTTACCATTCATGATTGAATCCCGCTCATCAGTTGGCTGTTTGCACCTTCCTAATCAACTACTCTACCAAAATTCAAACTTTGCTTCAACTATATCTACTAATGCTTTCTTCCAGTTTAATATCATGACCACCAATCGACTATAGTAATTGACTTAAAATAAATTTTATTTGGAATTAAGGCTAAAAATATTATTGACAATCAACTTGTGTAATAGTTTGATACAGTTCATATCGTTAAAAATACTATTCATACAAAATTCCTTTATGCCAAGAGATCCCCGTGTATCCGAGAATTGCTCGTATGATTAATACATATAAACCTTGATTTACTAAAACCTCATCCTTTAAAGCTTTTACATTTGCTTATAATTCATTTCTTCATATTTTCACATTTATTTGGAGTTCACTACTTTAAGACTTTTAATTTGTTAGAGTTTACTCCTCTAAAACTTTCTTATTTACTTTACGTTGCTAAGTATCTAGTTAACTTCGACTTTTCCTTACTAATTCTATGTTGTTTAAATATCAAAATCCTAAACTAGTAAAGTTTGGCCAACTCTATTACTAGGAGCCGATTGCTCTAACGTGTTTGTGTCGTCCCACCCACTATTTATCTAATTTAATAAATTTAGAGAATATTTTATTTATAAAATTAATTTCCATAAACTTAATTTGTAAAATAAAACATAAAAATATCTCAGTTTCGTAATTCTTTATTTAATTTTTTTAAATCAAATAAATTTAATATTTGTTATTCACCACTAACCTCTAATTTATTAAACATGACAAAATTTTAATTTTTCATTCTAATCATTAAATTTTATTTTTAAGAAAATAAAGTTGAAAACAAACGGTAAGACAAAAGTGTTCCTCCCCGATCGACTCGACTCGACTCGACTCGACCCGATCTCTGCACCCACCCACTCCCCGCCTTTTGTTTCAGTTCTTTCTTGTGCGAGTCTTCCTGGTTGCGAAGAGCCAGAGAATCGCTCGATCCATTCGGCCACAAGCAGAGAGAGTTTCTGGTCCGGTGAGCTGTGTTCCTCTTCCTATCTCTTGCTTCTTCCTACTGTTCGATATCTCCATGCCCTCCTCTACTTCTAGGACTTGCTACTCTAGTAAGCTGAAACCCTAGTTACTCTGCTTGCTGGTCTAACTCATCTCCTGCTATCTCAGGTCTCTGATGTTGCATTTCTGATACCTTAGTGCTTCCAGGATGCATATAAAGCAGGTAAAATTCCGCCCCCTGGCCCCTGGGTCCGCAATCGTGTTGGTCGTCTGTTGTTGGGTCAGGTTTCCTCGATGATATTTGAACTTGGGTTTTTTCTCTACTAAATTGTGGACTTTTCCTTTCAAAACTTTTTCATTAGGTTATCATCGAAGGTTTTAAGAGTTACAAGGAGGAGGTCTCTACCGAGCCCTTCAGCCCCAGAGTTAACTGTGTTGGTAATCCCTTCCTGACGAACTTGTTCTTTTAATTTTTTTTCCCTTTCTCAATCACGCTGCAGTTGATGATATTGTGAAAGTTGCTTGATGGTCTGCACTTTGAAACCTCTCATGCCTTCCGTATATTGGTTCAGTAATAGCAACAATGCGACCAACTGTCGAGTGATCGTGGAAGTTCACCTGAAGTAGTTAGTTAGTCAATGGTGGCTGCCTGCCGTTCTCCTTTTGGCTTGAAAGCCTAACATGTTTTTACATTTACACTGATATTTATAGGACCATTGCCACTGAGCTGAAATTGTTTAGTTGCAACTAAAATGGCATTGCATTGCAAGTTTTGTGGTCCACATTCTTCCAGTCTGGTCAGTGCTCACATGTCAAGAAAGTATATTTAGATATGCTTGCTAATCAATGTACCTTTAACCTATCTGATGCTGTTCTTGATATTTAAGGAGGTTTTTCGTGTATATCACTAATGAGAGTACACCGAGGGTGTATATAACTCCGTAGCCCAACAATCATGATGGTATTATGGTTTTATTGTATATCAAGAGTGATGTTTTACTTAGGTAATATATTTAGATGTTGCCCACTTGGTGGGAGGGAGGTTGGAGAGAAAGGAAAACTAGGTGAGGAAGAAGAGGGGAAAAGGTAAGGAGAGGGAAAAAGAGCGATCAAAAGTTGTTGACTTGGAAGGGGAAGAGGGGAAGGAGTGGAATAACTGATTTCATCTCTATTTTTCTTTTTCAATTTCTTTTCCACTCAATTTAGAAGGGTGAAAATTAGGGTAGATGTCCAACGATGGTTCAATGATCCAACAATTGAATTTAGCAATGGTCCAATGATGATTGATGGATGGATAATTGTGATGGTTTGACAGCGGTTGGTGGTGTTTTGACAGTGGTCTAATGTTTACTGGTGGTTAATCTTTAGCGATAAAGAAGGGATATATTGGACTTTTATCAATTTTCTCGTCCTTTCCTTTCCTTTCAATCTATCCATATTTAGGGGATCCAATTTTAGATCAAAACAGAGGCCAAGAAATCCCTCTTTAGTTTTCTTCATTTTGTTCCGTCCAAGTAGGCAACTACGAATCCTTTCCCTCTCCTCCCCCCTCCATTGCCACAACTCCTCTTGGACCATACGATGAAAAAAAAAATACGATGAAAAAAAAAATGTAACATAGATGAAAGTTCCACTTATCGCACTAAAACCTTTTGAGTAACACATTATAACTTCAATGACTTGAGGTCACGGGTTCCAATCCTGGAAACAGCCTCTTGCAAAAAAATAGGGTAAGACTGCGTACAATGGATCCTTCCCTTGACCCGCATGGTGGGAGCTTCGTGCACCGGGCTGTCATACCATCACTGCATTAGTTTGCAATGTTTGCATGCAACTAACTATTTCCATTTTCCTCCACATCTACTTACATAAGGGAAAGACACTAAAATTCAATCATGGAAAAAAACAAATCCAATTTCAGAGCCAATTAGTAATATGAACATGTAGTGAAAGAAGTACATTAATAACTATCATAAATGACTTGAATACCATCAAGAGCATAATGAAATAAGCCAAAATCCTCACCAATAACGAGTGGGACCACTTCTTTGATGTGGGTGATCACTCCAATACAAGGATGAAGCCTCAACACGACACCATAACACACACTCATATATTAATATTTATATACGTGAGATCACCTATTTGGTGCAAGGATTAAACCCCAATATCAAATATAAGAAAATGGGCCAACGTCCACATTGATAATGCGTAAGATTGCTTCAAAATGGGGGATGAAGCCCCAACATACACACCATCACACATCCACATCCACATCCACATCCACATCCACATCCACACACACACACACTCACATATATCCAGCATGACTATAAATGAATACCAACAAGAATAAAAAATGCTTATTCAACAAAACAAACATAAGTGCCATGTATTGAACCATGCATTTGATAAGAATACCATTATATATATCAACAAAACTATGTAACAGACAAGAATGCAAACATATATTACATGCATTATGATAGTTTAATGATGCTCTCAAGTGGTAAGGGGGAGATTGTTGGTGCAACCTGCACGGTCCAATTCCACCAAATTGATTTGATGTTGTGTTAATGGGTTAATAAATTAATTTTCTCAGAGTACTTATATATGCATCGAATGTGCAGGAATTCAACATAGTACGCACAAAGCTCAAAAAGCTCATAACTCAATGTTGTAGAGTTGGGTTGATGATTGACTTGATGTGGAAGTGATTTGATGGCTCGAAAAGTGACTTATAGCTTAGAGGTTTATAACAAAGTGAAGTTGGAGGTGATTGGTGAAGGATGGTACGAGACATTTAAATGGTCACAAAAATTCTTAGTAAGGTTGGCTCTAGGGCAAAGAGCTAATAAAGACCTAAAGATATGAATTTTTGAGGACGAGAGATATTTTGTCACCAAAGACGAAACGAACTAGAAAAAATTATACTATCTCGGGAAGAGCTATTGAAAAAAGCCACATCCATTTGAATGCCTTTGCCCTATAAAGAAAGTCAGGGAACCAATTGCAGATCTGAAGCAGCAACAACCACTGAAGAAGGAGCAACTTATTACTTTGAAGCAGTAGGATATGTTTTGTCTTTCCATGTCGTACTTCAGGAGCTAGGAGTGGAGAGGAATCCCATATGCGGAATTTATTCAATTGACATCAGGGATGGATTCATAAGATGTTGTTTGAAGCATCCCAGTGAGCGTCTAATCCTTCCCTTGCCCTATCCGGAAAATCGATTGTCAAGGAAAGCTAGTTCAGTGCCAAGAACCAGGTAGCCATGAGAACAAGATGGTTCAGTGCACGGATCGGTGGCCAGATCGGTAATTTGACAGGTTAGGGCCCATAAGGTAAGAGTGCAATATCATCGGGCTTACACTTTCGGACAACATCATTAGGGGATGATATGGATAAAGTCTGTAGAGAATGCCTAGTTGGCTTGTAGAGAGTTTTGACCAAGGAGCTGTAGGTATTAGGTTGTAGTCTATAATGAGGTGAACTCAAAGGTGATCAATGAAGGATGGAAAGACACATTTAAAGGACAAGAGATGGGAAGACTTGAGGCAAGAGTCTTTGGGCAACATCATCGGTCATACACTTTTGGACAACATTTAAAGGACAAGAAATGTGAAGACTCGAGGCAAGAGTCTATATTGAGGTGAACCCAAAGGTGATCTATGAGGATGGAAAGACTCATTTAAAGGACAAGAGATGTGAATACTTGAGGCAAGAGTCTTTGGGCAACATCATCGGGCATACACTCTTGGACAACATTTAAAGGACAAGAGATGTGAAGACTCGAGGCAAGAGTCTATATTGAGGTGAACTCAAAGGTGATCAATGAAGGATGGAAAGACTCATTTAAAGGACAAGAGATGTGAAGACTCGAGGCAAGAGTCTTTGGGCATCATCATCGGGCATACACTTTTGGACAACATTATTAGGGGATGGTACATGTAGACTAGGTAGAGATTGCATAGTTGTCTAGAATTTCAACTAAGGAGCAATAGTTTCAGTGACAACTGAGCTTCATCTTGAACGAATTTTAGTTGTCGGGAGGTGAGCTTAAATTGACTCTAATCTTTTGTTTGTTTGTGCTTTAGTGGATTTGATTTGGATTCTAGTCTATTGAACTAGGGTTGAGTTGATTGGAGGATTCCTATTGTTTATTAAACCATTTTCGGTCTATTGAGCTTTAGTGGCTTTGGGTGCTTTCTTTTTTCTAGTCTTCTTGGGTTTATCTTCACTCTTATCTTTGAGCTGGGGCATTCTGACTTGTAGTACCCTTTTTTGTTACAACCAGAATAGGCCACTTTTGACTTTAATCTAGTGTTCCAAGCTTGAGTGGTTTCTAGTTCTTATTTTGGAACACTCTTTTATGTCCTTCTTGGTGCAATTCTTGTTCTTCTTGATCATCCTCTTCTCCATGTTAGCTATCTATGAGACAATGTTTTCCTTGTCTGCTTTCGACTTGAACACACACTCAGACTCGGGCTTTGACTCCTAGTTTGACCCGCAGCCAAAGGTATATCGTTCTCTTTCAAATCAAGATTGACCCGCTCATATAATTTTAATTCACAAAATACTTTATCTAGTTTAATTGAAAATAAATCCAGAGACACTTTATAAACATCCACCATAGATGCCCATAAAGTAGTTCAGGGGAAGCTTTAAAGTTATGATTTTAACCCATTCTCCCATTATATGTAGTCCATTCAAGATCTCCTTGAATCATGATCCCATGATTTAAAATATTTTCAGGTTAATTTTAGACACTTGCTTGAGGTCAAAACATTGATGGAAGTTTCGTGCACCTGACTACTACATAGTTACAGAGTCAATACTCCCCTTCATGCTGATGAATAGGTGCTTCATTCCCAACTTGAATTCAATACTTGGAAACATTGAGCTATTTAACTCTTTAGTGGCAAAAGGTCTTACGCTCAACCAAGCACCCCCCACGACCAATCCCATATTCATTTTTATAGAGTGAAATAACGAGTGTTTTTTTTTTTTTTGTTGCCTTTTGAATAGTGATCATTGCATGGGGGAGGGCAGGAATGCCCCATGCAATGACCATCTGCCTGTCCCGTGGGACTATTTAACCCTTTAGTAATTATATCAGCAAGTTGTCTGCAAGATTTACAAATCATCCTCTCTAGTTTTTCTTCCACTCTCTAGTTGTTCCTTAATGAAATGTCAATCAATCTTAATATGCTTCGTTCGATCATATTGTATCGAATTGTGAGCTATGCTAATCATAGACTTATTATCACAGTAAAATCTTATTGTATCATCCCACGCGGTTTTCTCGTCTACTAAGAATCATAAACTTTAATTGAAGTAGTTCACATACAGCTTGAGTCGTTGCTTCGAATTCTGCCACAGCACTAAACTACTATCTACTATTTCTCGCTATCCATGTCATGAGGTTACCACCGAGAAAGGTGCAATATTCGGTGTTTGATCTCCTATCTTTAAGGACATTCGTAACATATTTATGTAGGGAGATAAAAATGTCAATAAACTATTTCAACATTACTAATATTTTAATTTTAAATTCCTTCGCCAAACATTGACTTATAAGTTGTATCTCCTTATCATCATTTCTTATTATATTGTATCATCAACACACACTTAAGAGTGTTATAACTCCCCATGAAGAAGAGTGCTTTAATAATTAATGTGTGATTCCTTTGGCTTTGTTTATATCCCAATACAATCATAACTCTCCAAATCTGCCAAACCATGCCATGGTGATTGCTTAGGTCCATATAAGACTTTCGTCAATTATGAGCATTCAAATTATTTTCTTATCCCTTGGTGAGACCTCCATATAAATTTCTTTATTTAGTTTTCCATACAAAAATGCATTGTTTACATCAATTTCATTCTCAGGATCTGAGTTGTATTCTTAGACTTGTGTTAGTTTAATTACGATCTTCTTCCTTGTGAATGCTTGTTTTAGTCTCACATTGTCAAAACACGTTTAGTTGGCTTTAATACACATTTTAGGCATAGGATTATACCTGATTATGGTTTAGCACCATGATTTAACGCTTTGGAATCGTGGTTCAACAATTTGAAAAATCTCTATCTTAACCTTAACTGTCGAAGTTGGCTACGGTTTAAGGTTCGGAATCTTCAATTACGATTTGGATCATGCTCACTGTAGATTCACAATTATTATTTATTATTATTATTATTTTAATATTTAAAATTTTTATAAATTTGAAAAAGTAAAAAAAAAAGCTTGAACTTTTTAAGTTGCCTATGTATCCCTTTGGGTATAGGGGAATCAAATCCCATGTTGTTTAGTTGGTTAACATAGCTTGATGGAGAAGATAAAGGGAAGGTAGAGGAGGAAAGACCATCTTAAGGGAGGAGAGGTTTGATAGACGAAATCTCTAGCCTAGTGTGATGTACATAGATTAAAATTTTGTTCCCTACGGGTTGGCACGAGCAAAACTTCTTGTTCCTCCTGCCAACTGACATATGAAATAACTTCGAGACAACTCCAAAGTTTGACAAATTCTTGATGACATTGTCCTTACATCCTACGACAACATCCATAGTGGTAAAATTCTTGACCTTAACAATAACCTTGTGCTCAAGACCACCAAGAGCTTGTGAAATAGCCAAATAGGTGACCTTAATTCAACCTTTGCATGAGATTTGCAAGACGACAAAGACTTTTGCGAGTCCTAAAACAGGGATAACTTCATATTAGTGGGCCATGATGCTTGCATGACTTCACTTCTTCCTCTGCTCTTTCCTACTTCTCTGTTGCCACCAGTAGGGTGGCTTCATCATCACAAATTGAACTTAAACCACATTTTAATATAGTTAAACTGTGGTTACTATATCTATGTCTTTCTGAATTTGGTTCTACATGAGCCAAAGTTGTGCGTCAAACAAGAACTAATTGGATTTCTTTGATGACAGTTGAACTTGGTGTTCGTCATATCAAAATTTATTACAGCTATTAAAGCAAGGATTAAATTGCATAACTAATTTAATTATTTGTATGCATGGTTTAAAATCTCGAGCCGTGTCGAGGTTTTGGTTCTCGACTAAAACGATATAGTTTTGGTATTTTTTAAATATAAAATATATTAACTAAAAATAAAATATTTAATCTAAATATTAAAAAAAATAAAAATATTTTTAAAAAATATATATTAAATTAATGAGATAATTTTATTAGGCTTTAATTAAGTCTCTTTAAATTATTTCAATCATAGCTATGAGTTGATTAAAATTATTAACCTATGTTAACTTATTAAAGTCTAAGTTATAAATCACTTGTTCTGCTGTTCCTGTCCGGTTCACGTGACGCGTCCGGACGCATAGTCCAGGTTGGGCAACATCTTTGGACAGGTTGTTGGGCTCGTGCAGTGCTTCCGGACTTGCTTGCGTGACACGTCCGGATGTGAGTGAAATGATTCAAGATTTTAATCCATGTTTGTACGGAAACAATAATAGTTGGCTAAAAATATGCGGCGAAGGACGGAGAATGACATAAAAGATGTACAAAATGATAGAGCTTTGTTTGAAATTTTATTCTCCATCCTTTCTCTTTTCTAACCAAGTAAACAGACTTTTTAAGAAAATTAGGAATAATACACCCATTTTCTTCTCTTCCCTCAAAGTAGACACTGCTTTAAAGATAAGTCTGATAATTCTTTGCTAACATTTGATGTTGTCAATCTTCGTCAAACGTGGTTGTTTTTGTCTTTAATTATAGCATTGCATGATTAAACTTATCTAGTCATTATGTCCATACTTGTGTGGCAAGTATGGACATAATGACTAGATAAGTTTAATCATGCAATGCTAACATGGATGGTTGAGAAGAATGTGTCCTAAAACTGAAAATTTTCACTTTTTTTTTGGATTTTCAGTGGGCGCTAATGGTTCTGGAAAGACAAACTTCTTTCATGGTAACAAAATTGTTTTTTTGTAAATCTTTTTTATAAACTGAACTTTATCTACTTCGAAGTTTGCTACTCATTGTGCTTACTTTTGCTTGTTTTTATATCATTAAACCGGGGACATTTAGCTATTCGATTTGTCTTAAGTGATCTCTTTCAGAACTTGCGCAGCGATGATAGACATGCTCTTCTTCATGTATGCATTTTTCACCCTTTTTTTTTCCCTTTTTTGTTAGAACGTGGTTATGATTTTTCACATCTACATCCTTTTGCGAGTTATGAACAGGAAGGCGCTGGTCATCAAGTGGTATCTGCTTTTGTTGAGATAGTTTTTGACAATTCTGACAACCGCATCCCTGTAAGTTTACTATTGATTATTCATATGAACATGAAACTTTCTGTTATTTATTCATAAGTTGTGGCGTCCAAAAACCTTTTACCTTGCAAGGCAGAGGGAGTAGGGAATTGGAACTTTTGACATCTGGTCTGACATGTGTAACTGACAAATATTGTCCCAGAAAGCTTTTGAATTCACCCTAATTTTCCACATGACATTTCTGTCAACCAGATGAAATGGACTAATTGGAGCTGATCTGGTTGATCGAGGTGTTAGCATAGTCATGTGGATTTTTGCTCATGTATTATTTTTTGTGAACTCATTCTGTCCTTGAAATTACTGCCAAGCTGGAACTAGTACAAGTTTTGAAGGCCAGCTGGTACGCTGGTGAACGATGCCATTATTGAAAAATATGAACTCTTGATGTCATTTTAGATTTAGACTATCACTACTGATTGAGACTGAATCCATCCTATAACATAGTCTAATCCAAATCATAAGATAAATTTCATATTCGTAGGTTGATTAATTAGTAAGCTATTAGGTGAGATTATTCAAATCTTGTCATTACTGATAATTTAGCTCTTTTACCTATATATGTATATACATATGTGTATATATTTTTAAAATCAGGTTGATAGAGAGGAGGTGCGATTGCGACGGACAATAAGTCTTAAAAAGGATGAATATTTTTTGGACGGGAAGCATATCACGTGAGTGTATCTTATGTTACTGGTCAGAGGATATAACTCCTTTCCTGAATCGAACTAAGTTATTTTTCTTTTTTTATTGTGTTAGTAAGACTGAAGTAATGAATTTGCTTGAGAGTGCTGGTTTCTCTCGCTCAAACCCATACTATGTTGTTCAACAAGGGAAGGTAAAAAATGGGTGAATTTTTTGTTTTTGATTAAATCATATAAGAACTGACCTTTATCTTATGTTTCAGATTGCTTCGCTTACATTAATGAAGGATTCAGAACGCCTTGATCTACTAAAGGAGATTGGTGGGACTCGTGTGTACGAGGAGAGAAGGCGTGAGAGCTTGAAGATTATGCAAGAAACCGGTGAGTTCAGATAACTAGGGCTTGCTTGGTTCATGTTTTTCTTTTTGGCCTTTTATTTTGTTAAATGGAGAATATGAAAACTGAAAATAATTTTCTTATTAATAAGCATAACTGTATTGTATTAAAATAAGAAAATTGTATTATAGTTTAATATTAATACAATATTGTCATAATGTTATATTGTGACATACCATAGAAAAAGAAAGTCTGGTCCCCTCTAGGCTGTGCGATAGTTAAGGCATGGGAGGTTGCCACATGAGGTCTTGAGGTCGAAACCCAGCGTGTCCGAGCATATACCTCCCTCATGCCTTGACCATTTGCACTAATGACTAGTAGCCACTCGTGATTTACCTCATTCGTTGGCCTAGGGACGGGTTGACGGAGGTGATGGGGGTGAGTGAATTGCCTTTTGCCACATAAAAAGAAAGTTTGGTGCATGAAGCTTCAGCTAATGCGGGGTTACGGGGTTAGTAACATTAAGTCTGTATGTAGCTTTACTCTGTGTTATAAGAGATTGTTTATGATTCGAATCCATGACCATTAGGTCACACTGTAATAACTTTACCATTGCCAAGGCTCTACATATTACGATATGCCATATCATTCCATAGTATTGTCATAATATTATATTGTAATATAACATGATATCATAATATAATAACATGTTATATTAATATATTATAAATACAATTATAGGATAAAAATGCTATTGGGTTCTTAATGTATTAGAAAAGTAGTTGGTGAGGTTAATTGGCTTTAAAAAGATAGTCAATGTGATTAATTACACTTTAAAGATAAATAAAATAATAATATGCGTCTTAAAATATTTATTCCCATAAAAGTATTTATGTTTAACACTTCCAAACAGGGGCATAGCTAAGTGGCGATGAGCGGGTGCTATCACCCCCCTAAGTTTTTTTTTTAAAAAATTTAATACTATACCTCACTTGATTGGTTGATTTACCATCGTCCGTCGTCCAAAAACTTAAATTGACCACATATTTAGAAAGCCTTCGACCTAAGCTATCAATTGGTACATATTTGGAAAGCCCTTGACCTAAGCTATCAATTGGTACTACTTTTACGAGGAAATACCACGATTTGGAATGTTAAGTTTTGAATTTTAAAATAAAATATATAATAATAAACGGATGAACTAAATCGTAGAATACGAAGTGAGGGTGCTAAATTAAAATTGGATTGGGTTCGAATTAAATCCAACGTGTAGGCATGGAGATAAGGATTATGTTGATTCAAACTAGGATTGATTTGGAGTTGATTTTGTCAGTTATGGTGAACCAAGTTTGTTCGGTTTATAATGAATTTGGGTATTTTTGAAGATTTTGATAGGTTTAAAACGAATTTGAGTATTTTTGAAGAAACCTACTCTTTCCTTTTTTGCCTCCCTTTTCTCCCTACGCATGCCGTAGCCCCCCCATGCCGTACACCACCATCGTGCCTTCACCTATCCCTCTCTTTTATTTTCCCTTCCTCTTCTTTCCCATTTCCTTCTCCTTCTCTTCTCAGACGATAGTTCCTCTCCTCTTCTAAGTACAAGAGCTCTGTTTTCTTCACCTTTCTCTTCTCTAGCAAGCAAGAAATGCAACATCAGCTACTGCCCTCTTCCAGCAATAAGAGCAGTTCTCGACCCTCGCATCTTCTTCCTCTTCTCATGTTTTTTAGGATTTTATTAGCACTGTAAGAATAGTCCTCTGTTGCTTTGCTTTAAGCTAGTTGAGGTTGCTAACGAAGAAGGTAAAATTCTCCTCTTTTACTTCTTCCTTCCTATCTTCTCTTCTCTGTTTTTCTCAAAAGCAACGGTCTTCCTTTTATCTTTTCCCGCGAGCAACCCTTTACAAGTAGTTTTTTTCCCCTTTGTCCAACCACAGCAACAACAAGAAGAGTAAGTTCCTTTCTTCTTTCATGTTTCATTAATTGAAGGAGAATTGTAAAGGATAAATTTTATTTTATTAGGGTACTAGTTAGGTTGGTTAGATCACAATGAAGATCTCATATGTAGGAAGGCTAAATATTATGAGGAAGCAAGATCACAAATGATTTTTCGACTTTGAGTCATAGATAAGCTCCACGAATCGACGGATCGTGGTTTCAACTAAAACCAAGGGCTAAATATTTTGTTATGTTTTATTTTTTTTATTTATTAAATTTGCTCCCTTTGGTTGAAAATCTTGGCTACGTTACCGCTGCTAAACAAGTCATTTACAAATGACATCCTTAACTTTTGACCAATAAAAACTAATATATCTTTTCAAAATTTATTTTCTTATATACGATTATTTTAATTCTATTTTCCTTTTGGAAAGAGAAATATAAGGGGAAATCAAAAAATCCATCCATTAAGATTTATAATTTGTTGATGGCAAATTTATGTTACCTTTATATACTATTGATAAATAGGGGATATTATACATGCCCCCTTACCCTTTATATGTTCTCATATAATTCCTTAATGATTTACCTAAAGGAAGTTTGAATATGAATGAGGGACTATCTTATGATAAATATATTAAACTAATATATCAATGGAAAAACATTGTAGAGAGAGGACAACTTTGGATTGACTGAAGTTGAGAGAGGATTGATCCAGCTTGAGATCCATCTAATGACACAGATCCATCTTGAGATCCGTAGAATGGTGTATGCAGAGGACTAAATGACTTGTGGATGTAATTGCATAGACAAATATGATGATACATGGAATGTCGTGCATGCATAGGCTTAACCAATGACGATGATGAATCAGGGGTGAGCAAAATTTTGGTTCAACCGAAATAATCTATCGAATTGAATTAATTTGGAAGTTTGGTTCGATCTATTCAGAATTATGTTTTTTTATAAGTTATTTAAGTTAAATATTTCGGTTATGAATTTTAAAAATAGATTAAATTGATTTTTATTAAATAATAAAAAATTTAAACAATATTGAGGTTTTTATTTTTTTATTAAACTGAATAAGTTTTTATTAAAAAGTTTTAATATATTTTTTTACTATTTAAAAAAAAAATGATTAATTCGATTATCGACTGAATTAACTGATTTTTTTATTGGTTCACTTTGTATTTGTTTTGTTTTACTCATAAAAATAGGTTTGTTTAGTCGGTCGAAAAAAATTTGATTAGTTCGGTTTTAACAAATTCGATTCGGTTGGTTTAATTTTAACTGAATGCTCATTCATATGCCGAATGACATGTGGAAGGAGAAGACCGTTGGAAATTGATCTCAAATTGGGGTTCGATATTGGTCTTGGATATTTGCCCCAACTTTCCTTAGGGTGGAGAGAGCACGTGGGACCAAAGATGACATTGAGATAGGTTGCTCTCTTGAAAGGTGCACTTTCGAGAATCGAGCAATACTTTTGATTTGAACCAGGAGTGGTGGACAATGGATTGGGGCACTACACTACTACAATGTGTGGATAGAGGTGCACAGACTCACACCATAAACACACTTATGTAGGCAAAGTTGCAAAGGTGGGTGGTGGATGTTTTGCTGTGGACGATGCATGATGGCGGCATGTTCTTAATGTTGTGTGGTAAATGACGTGACAATAATCTACCGTGGCATATACAGTTATACACATGTAGAGGCAGGCGAATGAACACAAAGACATGTGCGGAGGCACACAGAAGAACATTAAGGCACGTTGGTGGAGGCGGAGATGCATAAAGACATGCAGATTGATGTACAGTGCAAAGGGTAGTGTAATTGTTATGTCAGGTGGACTTGTTGTGGCTAAGTGGCATAGTTAAGGAAGATGGGTGAAAACACGTGGGTAAGGGCAACAAAATGACGTCCAAAAAAGATGCATCACATGGAGGATGGGTGATGCACAATGGGTATTCTATGGTGAACGATGCAATGTGTAGAGAAAGCTGACATTTGGATTAATCTCGATGCAGCTAAAATGATAAAACTTACATGAATATGCGGATGATTGGCTCAAAGATGCCATGCGAGGAGAGGGGGGGGGGGGGGGGGGGGCAACCCTCTCGCCCCTTTTGAGA
>JBAMIE010095494.1:0-16797 GCA_037177295.1 Kaempferia parviflora | reverse complement strand
TTCATATTTACTAAAAAGCGTACCATACTTTTAAATTTACCAAAAGACACATCAAAAATATTAAAATTCTCATTTTACCCCTCCCTCACAAATGACCCACCTTTGGGCCTGATATATGAAAATATCAGACCCAACTGTGCCCTTTTTGTGTGGGAAGGGTAAAATAGGGATTTCAATATTTTAGATGCGTCTTTTGATAAATTTAAAAGTATAGTACGTTTTTTGATAAATATAAATTTTTGAGTGTATCTTTTAGTAAAAAACTGTTTAAAGTCCTGAAAACATGTACTATGTGTAAGTCTTCAGGTCACGTCTGCTTGCAGTTTGATATGGACTTACACATGCAGGTTCGCAGAGATTGCTAGGCACGCACCACGAAGCGCATCAGTCAAGAATATTATCCACTTCAACTAAGAGCTCGTGTATTTCTCAGTTTCTAAGGCAACAATCAGTTGCTTTTATAGGAGAACGATTGAAAATATACACAATTTACGGCTTTAGTCTAGAAATTTATTAAAAATACCGTTTGCTTTTCAACATGCTTTTGGTCATTTCTTCAATTTTTCTTTCTTTTCGGCCCGCCATTTTGTTGTGGGTCTGATTGTAAGTTGTCTTTGACTGCCCTATTCTTTGCAATAATTGAAAACAGGCTTGTAAATGAATTTTCCACCATCAGTCCATGAGATCTTTAAAACACAACCACTTTGCTTTTCAAAAAAGTGCTTTAAAGTGTAGAGACTTAGTGAAAACTTCAAATTTCTCTTTAAGAATATAAACTCAAATCATTCTAGTGAAATCATTAACAAAGAAAAGGGAATAGGCCTTTTGTTGTCAAGAGAAGGAATTCTAGTTAGACCACAAATATCTGCATGCACTAGCTCAAGTCGCTTTCCATCATCAAGTTCAAAATGAGAAAAGTAATTTTTATAGATGTGAAGATTTGATAGAGCATATCAAATTTTTTGGAGATAATAGAGAAGAGAAAGAAATTTTTTTGAGAAGATTCAAATTTACTTTTCTAACTTTTGATTTTTTTTTTCTCATTATACCCAGATATGCAGTATATTAATTTATATTTATAGAAGAATGCTTTAGAATTACATTAATTTGATAGAAAATATAAATTACAGTTAAATTTTAATTAGCTTAGAAAATAAACTTAACTAGGAAACACAAACATAATTAATACTCAATGCTAATCAATTACAAATCACCAATTAACAGAAAGACTCTTGCTGCAATCAAGGATACCTGACTTACAAATTGATACTGAGGGAAAGGATAAATCTTGCTGGAGATGGATCCTTTTCTGTTGGTTAACTCAGCAAAGCTGACCTAGCTATTTGGAGGCAACTATTGGTTGTCAATAGTTTAGCCTCACCATACAATTGTTTATTTATAGTAACATAATGCTGGGAACAGTATGAACACTAACTGCAGAGGATCATTTTCATTCATCACCAGTAGACCTCATTCCTCCTTGAAATGAATTCCATAAATCACTTTCGGTGGCTCTAACAAGAGCAAATGTAGTTGAAACTGGAACAAGGCATAGCCCTCGGCTAGTAAGGTCTTCCTGCACACACACACAACAGCAACACAATTAATGAAGCATACAATTTTTAAGGCAATTCCTGCAAGAACTAAGTTATTCATGCTTTACATTAGTTTTTTGGATATGACTGCAATTCCTTGAGTCTGGAGCACTCAAAACCTGAGATTTTAGATTTGATGAAAAGCTGGAAGTAAAAGTTTACATCAGCCTGATGATCTGATAGACAAACTGTAACTCACCCGGACTTGATCGTTCAGGAACTTTATGTAATCGATTGCCTCATGAAGCACTGATGCGGTATCGGTCTGTAAAAGCTAATTTACCCTAATTAATCACTCAAAGAGAGGAAATGGATCCTGCATTAAGCACCACAACAAGAGATTAAATTATGCTTCACCTTTCCGAAAGGAGAGACCAATTGCTGAAGCGCCGTGATTCTGTCACCCAACTTCTCTTTCCTAACCTATAAAAATCACAAGAATTGTGTATCTAATTGCCAATATTCCATTCATTTATGGCAGTAAATCTGTTATTAATTACCTTGAATGTAGGCATTGATGATGGTGTCTCAATTCTAGGCTTCTTGAACGCTGGTTCAGTCAGACTACTAACCTTTGCCACTGAAGCCATGCACCTGCTGGTGTCAACTGGCTGCAGCTGCTGCAGTTCCCCGTCAACCTCTGGCAAAGCGAAGCCTTCTTGGAATAAAATTTGATGAGAACCATCCCATTTCACAGTGCTTTGATCAGTTTCGAATTGTGAAGTCTCACTACAGCCAGTACTGAAAAAATTAATGAATTAAATTCATATTTAAAGCTGACTAAACCTTTCATCCAATGGAAGAAATCAACATGCTAGCTAGAGCACCCACTATAGTGAAGGTATGGAGTAATCCAATGCAGGCATGGAGAAGTCGAATGCAGCTGCAAGCATGGAGTCGGAGACAGGGGCTTCGTCGGAAGTACTGTCAAGGGCAGCTGAGTTCCAGAAGCCTCCATTGACATTGTTAGAGTTGGTGTGCTGCGCAGAGCACGAAACCGGCGCGGAGATCATGAAGCCATCGATACTGCAGTTGGACCACCAGCTACCCACGCCGCTGCTAGCGATGAGTTCCTCGGCCATGGCCTTCGCCGGTTAGACTGCAAGATTGATATGAATGTGGTAATCTTTTGCGTCCTATATATAAATAGAAACGTCTATGGATATGATGGATTATGAATTCCTGTCGCCTAATTAATTCTAAGCTAAATGCTATTGTGACTGGTGTACTTAACAAGCAATTATTATGAGAATTTAAGAACTGGAACCATGGAGCAAGTAACCAAATATGATAAGAACAGGGCCAGTTTGGCCGATTGAAAATTGAAATCATATATAAATTTGTATTGTTCAGCATCAACGACTGCACTTTCAGCGCCAACGTGTCGGGGTCTATCATTATTGTATACGGATCGAACAAGATTTTGTATTAGTGGTTTGAGTGGACAAAAATGTGAAAAATGTGAGGAAGTAGTGAAGCAGCTATGGCTGTGTCATCGCAGAGACCATGGCGTATGCGAAGTCCAAACTGGACCCACCTGGTTGGCTCGAGCATTTGGCTGCTAACACAGAGTCAGCGACCGAGAGCGACGCATTCCAAATCCGGTGCCGTGTTGACGCCGGTTATCTATGCGGACAAAAGAATTTGACTTATTTTTCGGATTCATTTTTACTTATTTTGACTCTTCCGTCGGCGCCAACAACAGCCAAATCCATTTCGAGACAAACGGTCTGGGCAATACACGTCAGTCATCGTTTCTAGATCATTGACTTTTTTTTTTTATTCCCTTTCAAACTTCTTTTAAACAAGTCTGGAGATATTTTTCTTAAAAATTTAGATTAATTAATAATTAATCCCGTTGTTAATTATTTCTAGAGAAGGTAGAATTTTCTAAAAACATATATTTTTTAGAAAATAATGTTTGGTTTAAGGAACGATATATCGTGCCGTGCCGTCCAGCACGCACGGTATTTAGCTGGAAGAGTCACCGGACGCCTCTGGTGCCATTGGAGGAAGGCGTTGCGGGCCCAAAGGCGGACGCGATCGTCGCGGAATCACTATACAGAAAAATTAATCCAAATTAAATAATTTAAACAATTCTCACCTACGGGATATTCTAAAGAGACTTTTATAAAGTCTAATTAAACTATTCCATATAAAAAATATATTTAAAATTTTAAAAAAATTAATAAATAATATTAAATAATATTCTAAAATTATTTTTAATGTTTAAAAAATTATTAAAAATTCTAAAATTTTTTATAAAAATTCTAATGACTCAAATTTATATTAAATTATTTCTATTTTTTTATGGTTTAATATTTAATTGATATTCTAATATTTTTTACTATTTTAAATATATATTATTTAAATAAATTGTTAATTTATATAATTATTATACATAAAATAACATCTTTCTATTAATTTATATAATTATAATTATTTAATCTGATTATTAGAGAACTATAAATGTTAGTAAAATATTATAGGAACTAATATTTCCATCTAATTCACGACACTTATTTTAGTATTAGTAAGGTAATCATAATTATCAATTTTAATTCGAGTTATTGATAGATCAATTTTTTTAATAATGGAGAACTTATATACAATTTATTTTTAAATTATACACAATAAATATATTTATGTAATAATTATTATATATAGATAAATAAATACCGAAATTGTATCGGCACGACATGATATGATACCGAAACCGAAACCGTATCGTTCCGGTCTGAGACCGAAACCTCGGAACGGATCGAAATTTTAAACCTTAGTTTGGTTTGTATTTTCCATATTTATTTTCTAGATTAAGTGATAACATTTTCTAAAAAAAAGTAGAGAATGTCTAATTATCATTCTCTAAGAAATGGAAAAATACAGTTTTTTATAAAATGGGAAAAGAAAATGGCTCAAATCAAACGCACCCTGAGTTGTCTCATTTCAATTTAGATTAACAATGCAGGTTTACCGTGTAGCACCGATTATATATTAGGGTTATTGGACAATCTGTTGTTGAAGATATTGGGGTATTCGTCGAATTGAAATTACACCAAATTAAATTCAACTTATCTGTCGAGATGACCTGAGTAGATAATCTTAGGTTGCTAGTTGGAGTTGATTTCTGCCAAGTGTTGAGTGTAGAGTTGTCTAGCACAAAGCGACTGAGCGGGCAATACAGACCGAGTGGGTAGACCGAACGAGCAGCGTGCGGCATGGCGAGCGAACATGCGGCTGAGCGAGCAAAGGGATCTATTGGACGATTGGGCAGAGTCACCGACCAGCTAGAGCTTCCCGGTTCGTATGATGGACTCTGTTTTCTTTAAACAGATTCACCCTAACTCTGACTGTGCTTCGAGGTTTTTCTCGAGTCGTCTGTTTTCTAGGATACAACGGTTAACTGTGATTTTCATCAAACACTGGTGGTCACGGTGAACTGAGAGGTACTCGACTGCTATCACGGGTACTCTGCTGATCAAGAGATGCACGATAGAGAAGGAGGGGGAACGTAGGCGGCGAGCTTCTGCTTTTCCTTCATCTTTTTCTTCTTCTTTTGCTCAAGATCCAACCTTCTTATATAGGAGCTTTCACTTTGCCTGCAATAAATGACCAAATTATGGTCATTTAATGTTGAGTTTAATGTCGTCATTAATATCGAGACATTACAGAATTATCATTAGTAGGTTTAATGACGTCATTAATGCTAAGACGTTGCCAAATCAATATTAATGAGTTTAATGTCGCCATTAATGTCGAGACGTTACGGAATCGCCATTAATTTCATATTAATGTTTCAGTTACACTCTTGAGCAGTAGTAAAAAGAGATTCAAGTGACAAAATATTGATTCATTCACTTGGGTAAATCTTGCCTTGACCGGTCTAGCATTTAGCACACGCAGGTAGTGCTTGCACACAAGTCAACATGGTTCAGTGCAATCCGGACCCCTAGATTTACACTCCCTTGGGCACCCATGCGTGAGAGAGTCTCTCCCCATGTATATGTTTACAACATCAATACGTGTGATATAATTTAAACTAATAATAAAGCCAAGAGACTTCTAATGTGAGACTGAAAATCCATGTGCAATAGAGTCTTTTCGTCTCTACCTCTTTACTCCATTCACATTTCCAACAATCCCCCACATGAATGGAAATAGGGTATGTGATAACATTCAGCAGTTGAGTCTAGTATAGGACAGATAGGTTTTACCCTTTGAACCTTCACTTATGAAGATCTGTTTGCTTACTAGCTGATAGTAGACGCGATGTTCTTGAACTGTTCTACCGTCTGTGTAAGCATTGACATATCTCATCCAAGACTCTACCTGGTACAACTCAGTTCTGATGAGTGTGTTCGTTCTTGGCCATGAACACGCCTAGTTCTGTGTTTTAAGAATTGTGTCTCCAATTCTATTAGAAGCGGCCCAACTTCTTTCTCACATAGGTGATCTCTTAAGAGTGTTCCTCATTACTCTATAGGATCATTAAAAGTTGTGTGCTTAATCTTCATCCTTCACTAATCCATTGGGTCGTTCTCACAATGAGCGATTTTGTCAGTATAATTAGGTTATCCTATTGAACCTAGTTCTTGGGATCTCCAGTCTACATAGGTTGAGTTTCCTTTACACCAACATTTCCTATCCACATCAAGCTCATCCTTTGCGATGAGCTTGCAACTAACTCTCGGTTTAATCCCTTGGTTAACTTATCTGCTAGATTATCCTTTGACTTTACATAGTCAACAATGATAACTCTCGTTGAGAGTAGTTGTCTAATGGTATTATATCTACGACGTATATGTCTAGACTTACCATTATGCAGATGACTCTGTACTCGGCCAATGCTGATTGACTATCACAATGTATGCAAATTGCCAGTCTTGGAATATCTTCTAAGAATTGTCGTACCCATTCAGTCTCTTCACCACATTTGTCAAGTGATACAAATTCAGATTTCATCGTGGATCTGGTTCTTACCGTTTGTTTAGAAGATTTCCAGGAAATGGTTGCACATCCAAGAGTAAATACATATCCACTTGTAGACATAGAGTCTTTTATGTCAGATATCCAACTCGCATCATTATATCCTTCGATCACAGTAGGATATCTCGTAAGTGCAGTTCATATTCACTAGTATATCTCAAGTACCTCAGTACTCTTATTATTCCTTTCTAGTGCTCAACATTAGGATTACTTGTGTATCTACTTAGTTTACTTACTACGTAGGCCAAGTCTGGTCATGTACAACTCATCAAGTATATCAAACTTTCAATCACTTGAGAGTACTCTATCTGAGAGATATTTCCACCTCAATTTTTTGATAGATGTTGACTCGTATCTATCGACGTTCGCGCAGTGTCACCCTTGATGAATTTCTCAAGAATCCTGTCCATGTAATGAGACTAACTAAGAACAAGTCTTTCTGTTTTCTAAGAAATTTGATTCTTAGAATCACACATCAGCTAGACACATGTCTTTCATGTCAAATTTTGAGTTCAACATATCTTTAGTGGATTCGATCATCTTATCATTACTCCCAATGATAAGTTTGTCATCTACATATAAGCACAAGATGATGTAGTCAATCTTTGTGGGTTTCGCGTAGACATATTTATCACACTCATTGATTTTGAATCCACATTACTTCATGACATTGTCAAATTTCTCATGCCACTACTTTGTTGCTTGTTTCAAGTCATATAATGACTTCACCAATCTACAAACATTATTTTTCTGTCCTAGCATAGAAAACCCTTCAGGTTCCTCCTTGCAGATTTCCTCTTTTAAATCCCCGTTTAGAAAAGTTGTCTTTACATCTATCTGATATATTTCTAGATTCCATAGAACAACTATAGCCATCAATACTTTAATAGACGTTATTCTCGACACCGAAGAATACGTATCAAAGTAATCAAGACCTTCTCATTGTCAGTATCCTTTGATTACTTATTTAACCTTGTACTTATCAATTGTGCCATCAGATTTTATTTTCTTCTTGAAGATCCACTTGCAACCTAGTGGTTGACTTCCCGGAGAAAGATCCATAAGTTCCCAAGTGTGATTTTGCAATATCGATTTTATCTCAGATGCAATTGTCTCTCTCCAATGAGGTCCGTCAGAGGAGCTTACTGTTTCTAAGTAACTTCGGGGCTTATTTTCTAACATGAAAGTGATAAAATCCGATGCGTAGGATTTTTTTCACCCAAGCTCTTTTACTTCGTCAAAGCTCATTTACTTCATCTTCATCTTCTTCATTTGCCCGTTTTGAGAAGCTAGTATCCTTTTGGGTCTTTTACGAAAATATATGCTTGAGAAATGAGGTATTTCTCAATTTTATTATTGAGTTCTTGTGTATATCAGGTATTTATGATTCATACACTAAAAACCGATACGCACTGCTGTTATTTGTATATTCAATAAATATGCAACCAATAGTTTTTTGTCCTATCTTAATCCTTTTCAGATTAGGCACAAAAAATTTAGTAAGATACTCCAACATTTGTAAATATTTGTAGGACGGTTGTCTTCCATTTCATAACTCATAAGGGCTCTTATATATTTTCTTCTAGGGCACCTTATGTTGGTGCAGGGTGCACCGATGATCAAACCTTGGTTTTGATAATGAAAAAGGGTTCAAAGTTAAGTGTTATTGTTGTTCTAACAAAGTGAACTTAGTGTACATGAAAGTCCTAAGAGATCTTAGATAAGTGAAAAATCCTAGGGGGAGATAACTCTAAGTCCTAGGGGGAGGTAACCCTAGGGTTGCGGAAAGCCCTAGTTGCGGCTAGGCAAAAAAGACTTGGCAGGTTGAGGGACATCAGATGGGAAATCCTACGGGTAAGGGATCGGGCGTCCATCGGAAAGTCTTAAGTTTCAGATGTTGAGCATAAGTAAAATGGTATAGAGAACCGAGTGGCAAAAGGTAAATTCTTCTCAGAATAGTAGGTGAGGACGCGTTCCTCGTTGAGATAATAGTATGCGTCGGTCCGACCTACGATTTTGGTTTAAATCCAAAACTCAAGACCGGACAGTCCCGTGACTGTCAAATAATTTATTTTATTGTATATTTGGTATTTGGACTAAAATGACTTTCAGGAAATAAAATGGACAAAGAAACCTCCGGATGAATACTATCCGAGGCGCCTTGGCTGATGTAGCCGAAAGGCTCTGTGCAGAAGGCGCGGGGCACCTTTAGTGGGTGGAGGCACCTCGGTGCAAAGGTGTGAGATGCCTCGGAGCACCTGGAGGCGCCTCCGCATAGATATAATTTGTAGGATAAGGGCGACGATTGCGAGTCTTATCCTGGCTGCGCTGGAGGCGCCTCTAGAGACATTGAAAGTGCTTTCAACAAGGTGTTCGAACAGCTTTAAGGAGATAACACATTCTTATGCTTATACTCTTGTGCGCTTCTCCAAAGACGATCCTATGATTCCGCAACGCAATTCCGATGACCGAAAGCAAGACTCTCCTAATTCCAAAGTTGTCGGTATATTTTAATTCTGCACTTAAATCATATTTTTGTAATTGACTTGTGTAGTTATGATATTCGGATTATAGTGGATTGCCCAAAGTAAACACTTAAAGAGTGTATGCCTTGGAATAAGAGTCGCCACAGACTCCGAGCCAAGTAAAATTACTTGTGTTCATGTGTTTCCTTTCTTCTTCTCCTTCTCTTCCCTCGCTTAGTTTATTTCTTTTTATGTTGTGCTTTAACTCGATAGTTTTTATGTTCGAAAAAGTGAAAAAGCCACCAGCGCTATTCACCCCCTCTAGTGCTTTCAATCCTAGACCTTATTTAAAAGGTAATTAGCTGTTAACACAGCTTCCTCCCACATGAACTCTGACTGTCCAGAGCTCAATAGAAAAGCATTCATCATCTCCTTTAGAGTCCAATTCTTTCACTCAGCAACTCCATTTTGCCGAGGAGTATAAGGAGCTATTGTTTCGTGTTTGATCCCATGTTCAGCACATAACTTAGCGAACGGTGATACATATTAACTTTGAACCACTTCAATCTTCTCATTAAGTTGGTTTCAACCTCATTATTATAGAGAACAAATTTCTCTATAGTTTCATCTTTACTTTTGAGAAGATACACATAACAATATTTTGTGTTATCATCTACAAAAGTGATGAAACACTTATTGCCACCACATGTCGGTGTACCTTTTAAGTCACACACGTCAATGTGAATTAGGCTGAGTGGTTCATTGCTTCTTTTAACATGTTGAAAGGATGACCTTGTCTTTTTCGCTTCTACACAAAGTTCATATTTGTGTTTTGGGTCAAGGTGGAATGTTGACATGCTTTGCATGTTAATTAATCTACGTAACATATCGTAGTTAACATGTCCTAGTCTACCATCCCACAAACACGAAGACTCAAGTATATAAACAGAAGAGTTTGTAGTTTTATTAACCTTAAGTGTAATGGTCATTACACTGAGCTTAAACAACCCATTGGTTACATAATTCTTTCCTAAAAATATTTCTTTTTTTTTTTGGACAAAACAATTCTGTCCGACTTAAAAACAATATGGAAGCCATGCTTGATTAACAGTGATCTAGACACTAGATTCTTCCGAATCTCTAGAACATACAACATATTGTTCAGAGTAAGGTTCTTGCCCTAGGTCATCTTCAACACCACTTTTCCTTGGTCGATGATGTCTTAGGTTGTTGACTTTCCCATGAACAGTTTGTCTCCATTCGAAGTTGTGGAGCAACTCCTTGTTGCAGCAGACATGTCCGGTGGCTCCAGTATCAATCCACCATTACCGCAGATTTGAACCAACCAGGTTCAGTTCGGAGACAATAACACAAAGGTCATCCATTTCTAATCCCTCATTCAGGTTGGCCTCCTGCTTTTTCTTTGACTTTTTACGTTCCGAAGATTTATGACCGACTCTGTCACAGTTGAAGCACTTCCCAGAGAATTTTTTCTTGCTTATGCCTCCTCTGAGTCCCATCTTGGAAGATTTGGGATTCTTCCATTTCGACTTTTGACTGTGCTCAATCACGTTAGCTTTCACAGTATCCTGAGAGAACAATTTTCTAGATCATGCCACGTTGTATTAAACTTCATCTAGATCGTGCCACGTCAGCCGTCCAAGCTCCCAGAAGGGATCCAAGTGTCTAGAGATGGCTAAGTCACTGACGGAGTCGGATTGGATAGGTCAAGCTAGAGGTGCCCGGAGTTGGTCCGGTGGTGGACTTGGAACTAAACAGCTTCCTATTTACTTCTGATCAAGACAGATTTCTTTACTAACTTCACTTTACACTTCAGTGAGTAGTCCAATTGATTCAATACTCAGAAACGATGTGTCTCTCTCGTTTTTTCATGGAACATACATTTGCAACAACTCAGTGGTCTTGTTCTGATTTTTTTTAGATTAGTTGATTCCATTTGTTTTGAAGTTCCTGGTATATTCTCCTTCTCAATCTGTTAAGTCTCGCAACTGAAATCTTTCTTTGTCCTTTGTCCTTTGTCCTTTGTCCAACAATTCATGTCAATTTCTCTCAAATGCTTTACAAAACACTTGCTTCAAAAAAAATTCGGGAAACTCAGGTATTAAATCAGATCAACCACTGCTACTTCTAACCAAATTCAGAATTTCCACATTGCCAAAACTGGATTTGAAGAAACTAATTTTCAGAAACAAAACTGATATCTTGATATCTGACTTCTTAGTTTCAAGTTTCAGAAATCCGAATTTGAAGGAGTCCTGGCTTAAGTCATAAAGAGTTTATCAGAGAAAAGGATTCTAATTAACACTAAATCGACCAGAGCTTCAATTGAAGAAATTGCTGATCAGAAACAGCAATCAGAATAGGCACATGGAGTTTAGAACAATCCTTTTTCTCTCCTTTCTCAATTCAAGAAATAAGAAGGTTATTTCATAGATTCAGATTCTAAGGATTGCAGGTCTGTTTTGTGAAGAGTTCCCTTGCAAAAGATAAAACACTAATCAGCACTGAAATGACAAGATTCTGAAGTGTGATAGTTGCTTGACAGGAATAGCAATCAAGTTTTACACTAAACAGGTTTTTTTTCCTTCCTGTTGACTTAGTTTCAGAATTTCAAGCCATATTCAATGGGTATCAAGTTCCTACTTCGTCCAATTTGATTATTTGACTAAAATTTCAGAAACTTGAAATCCTGTCTAGTTCTGAAAGTTTCTGAAATCTGGCATCTTATTTTAACATCCTCTAAGTTCCTGATGAATATCTCAAGTGTTCCAACCTTCAAACTAATGTGGAAAATAGAAAACTTCTCCATTGTTTCTCAGCAGAAACAGAATTCAGATTCCTGGATTTTCAATTCCAGAAATCAGGCTCAAAATTGACTTGGAAAAATCTTTGCAAGGAAATAGTACCATTTGACCATAAGAAAGAACAGATTTCATTTGAACGTTTTACTGATCTGAAACTTGCCAAAAAAACATGGCACGCTAAAGGTTAAAGTTGATACTTAAATTTCATGGTCGTGGGGTCGACCTTATGGGCCATAGATAGCCTAATGTTGGTATCCAAACAACAGTAGTAGTCCCTTAGCTTGCATTTCCAATTCCAAATAACAGTGGGTTCAAAATTCAAGTTCCTTGGACCATTGGACCTTTTCTGAAAAAACTAAGACTGCTGGTTCAAGTGCGCGGGTAGAATTGGCGCGACAACCTCGAGGTTGTGGGCGCTGATGTGGTCTGCTGTTGAAGACTCCCATCCATTTAAAACCATTCCATGCCGGCCGCTTGGGCATGGCTGGATAACCACACACGATAAATTAAAATGCTGACTAAAGTTAAAAGGATGTCCAAGGGCATATATACATCTTTAATCTGTCCAAGGACATCCCCTCGTGGCCGAGCTTGTTTGTCACGTCTCGCCCATCCACATTACGATACTATTCCTCTACCTCGTCTCCACACCACAACCTTCGTCTACTGCTCGCCGCCGTCCGTCTTTCATCCGACGGCTGCAGTGGTAAGACGTTGATGTGTCCGACTCGTGGCCCGGTATCGTATCTATGGCAATCTTTATCCCTGCCACGCCCTCCGCCACACATCCAATTCCATCCAATTCGTGGCTGGCAGCGCGTCGTGAACCTCCGCCGTCCATTTACCAGGACCACCGCCTCCGAAAAGTAGAGGAGCCAACCCGACCGCGCCTACGACTACTGTTGCAGCGGCAAAGGCAAACCAGCCGCACCACGCAGCATTGCCCTGGGCCGGCCATCTTTCTCCTACGTGACGATTTCATTTTCCACGTCAGCCGCTGCTAAAATAATAATAATATAAATTTTTATTATCTGAGGCAGTGCTGGTGGCCGAGACGGGGCCACGAAGGACAGAGGGAATCGTCGGCGATCGCCAGGTCCAACACGCCTCTGTGCGAAGATTCGTGCTAAAAAATATCCCGACGCAAGAAATGCCGACGTGGAAATACAGAGCTGCGTGATTGGCTCCCTAGGCGGGGAACACGAGCAGACGCATGACATTCAATTGCGAGATTATCCATGTAGTCGGTAGTGTACGGTCGCTATCGAGCTGGTCATCTTACCGTCTGGGCGCGACATAACGTAAAGTGTGGCCCACGCTTGCATGCTTCAAAAATATCAGTTTTTTCTCCTTTTTTATATAGCTACCCGTTTATAGGCAGGCGCCCGCGGAGCGATTGGCGTAGGTAGGCTTACTAACGGTGACCAGACGGTACGCACGAAGGACATTGGTGGGGTAAAGAGGCGTCCTTAAAAAAGTCGGGGAGGTCGCATAAATAGACGGCTGGACTTATTTACATTTTTCTCTCTTTGTTTTTTTAATTTATTATTTCGAACATTGTAAAATTAGAAATAAAGGAGAATAATGGAGCAGTAGCAGCGAATAGTGGAGAAATTAAGAGAGCCAGAAGGGGATAGCCGGAGAGGAGGAGGAGGAGGAGAAATGGGGATGAACAAATGTGAGCTTTGCAATTTCCCGGCGAGGATCCACTGCGAGTCGGATCAGGCGAGTCTGTGCTGGGAGTGCGACGCCAAGGTACATGGCGCCAACTTCCTCGTTGCGCGCCACTCCAGGTCTCTGCTGTGCCGCAGCTGCCAGTCGCCTACGCCGTGGAGGGCAGAGGGTTCTCGTCTCGGCGCCACCGTCTCCGTTTGCCAGCTGTGCGCCGCTACGTCGCCGGGCTCAGTTGAGGGAAGCGGCGAAGGGGGATGTAGCACCGGATGCGTCGAGGAGGCGAAAGAGGAAGAGGAGGCGGGAGGATCAGGAGATAGCGAGGAGGAGGAAGAAGAGGAGGAGGAGATGGAGGAAGAGGATGAAGAGAGCGATGAGAGTGGGAAAGAGGAGGAGGATGACATCGACGAAGGGGAGAACCAGGTGGTGCCGTGGTCCCCAACTCCACCGCCTGTTGCGAGCTCATCGAGCAGCGGTTACGAGGAAGAGGAATCCGACAGGACGGCGGGCAATTCCGGTGGCTTCTTGAAACGGATGCGGGAAAATGCCGATTTCGTTGTCTCCCAGGTAAATCTCAATTTGTTCGCGATTTCTGCACATATACATTCTTCTCGAGTATTGTTCTTCATCAATCAGACTTTTGGATTCCAAAAATTAATCTCAATCTGGTTAAGCTTGTCCCAGTTTCTGATTCACAAAAACGTTCATGATTCAGTCACAGGATGACGTGGTCTGCTCGTCGTCCCGCCGTGCGTCGGATCCAGTAGCGTCGGCGACGGCGGCGACGGCGGCGGCGGCGGCGGCGGCGGGCGGGATCCAATCCTTAAATCCTCCATTCGGTTCGTTCAGGGAACGGAAGAGGGCCGCCCATTCCATCCCCTCGCCTGCACCACCCTCTGCCAACGCAACCACCGCGACCTTGTTCGGCATTCGCGTCGGCAACGGCGATCATCGCCGAGGTGTCAGTGTCATGACACTGTCTGCCACTCACCGATGTAAGCTTAGCATTCATCCTCAATTTAATTATCAACCGATTTCATTAATAATCGGGAATTAATTGCTTATAAATTCCACTCGATGCAGATTGATGATGATCAGTAATGTTGAAGGTTGAAATACTCACAGGACATACTGCATGTTAACGGAGTGGATAATGTATTGTGTTGACGATGAGCAGACGGTCTGCTGTGATACGTACGGATGTGTCTAATTATTCAGCATCTTTTATAGTTGTGATTTAAGCTTTCTCTGTGCATAAGTACTCCAATGTTCTGTTTTACAAGACACTGCAAGTCGAACGAATTTGATCAACATTTACTGAGCCTATAAACTTCAATTAAACCTTCAAATGCTTGTGACGAGATGCTTAGGGTATCCGTTTCTTGCACAAACCAAAGCCATTAGTGTTGGTTTCCAGCACAACGAACGATGCCTGATCGAGAAGCTTAATTACTTTAATTTGTGAAATTAATTATGTGGTCCAGTGCCATGTAGCAGGTTGGTCCAATACGTTTAATTATCTTTGCTTTTGGAAGAAGTTGTATTTTAGCTGGTCCACAAATCTGTTGGTCCGAATTGCCCTATGTGCAAAAATTTGTCAAGTTTTTTTTTAGAGTTGACTTCAAAATAGTGTTTGATTGACTGAATGGTAGTCCAGTGAGATATAGTGACAGCCATCGTCTAGATGCATCTTTGCGTTGGTGTCGTTGCTTACATGGACTCTTGCTACTGTCCTCTGGGAACCTTCTTTACGAAATAGTCTATATGAAAAATTTTCAAGGCAAATAGATTAGTTTGTTTTATGTTGAATCACACAATTAAGGCTATTAAAATGCTTTGAATATTATTAAATGAGATATTCCCATTAAAAAAAAAATTAAACAAATTAAAAAATTAAGACTTATCTTAGAAACATATTAGTGAACCAGCTATGAATCTATAGTTCAAACTATCTAAATGGTTCATTTTGAGTTGGAAATGTAGCCGAACAATCTAGAGATGAGTATATTACGGTTCCAGCCTGTTGAACTAAGTCAATGGGTTAACGAGTAAATCAGGTCTAGTTAGACCTGACTTATGGACGTCTATTTTAATAATAATAAAATAGTAATTCTATAAGGATCAAACAATTACAACACATCAAAAATTCAGCCACATGTCTCCTTTCTTATTTGAAAAACAAAGTACAATATCTATAAATTAAACTTCTGCAAAAGGATACTCATACATTCCAGGTCAGCAAACTATACTCTTACATACCCTACTCCAAGTCAGTAGGCTATACTCACTTTGTCGACTTTCAAGAAGCCTCTGTTTATACTAAGAAAGAGTTTCGTAAACTCCTTATTTAGGGTTTGGCACTTGAACTCTCTAGCCATCTCGACCTCCTACGCTATCCATCTAAATCCGAGAACTCTCTAGCTAGCGTTGCCTCCCGTACTCTCCATCTAACTCAGCCACCTAGCTTAATCTTAGCCTATCGAGTCCCCATCTAGCACAACCTCCTAAGCTCTTTGCTTAGTAACCATCTCTGATTGTCCCCAAGGCGTAGCATAGGCGATGAGTGCATGATATATTTTGACACACCGTCAAGGGTCGATTCCAGGAACTGAAGCCCTGGTACACCCCGTCATGCGTCTGACGCCTGTGTACCTGTGTACCTGCATTTACCTACCTCCATGTCTGTGGGGCCGGCTTTAAGGGGCCGCTGATGTGACGGTTCCACATTTTTTAGTAACCATCTCTAACCAATAATGATGGCAAAAGGTGATTCACTCGCTTCTAGCACCTTCTTCAGTCCGTCTCCAGGCTAACACGGAAGTAGTAAATAACAAATGACTACTAGCCTTAGACAATTACATAGCGCATGAGAAACCGCAAAGACCCGGCTACTAGCTTACTTTTGACTCCTCGACCTAATGGCAGTAACACCACTATGTGCTAGCCAACGCTCCATCCCTAGGGGGCTTATCTCCGGCCAACAATGATTGAGCGGTTGGTGCTTCCATAATTAATGTCAATTAAACTGAGCAACAATTGAAACAATCAAAACAATCTCTTTTATCAAAGATGGTTGTCACGGTAGGATCAGGAATACGATAGGATATTGCGCTTAAGAACTTTTCTTTTCATTTTTGAAAACTAAACAAAGTGCAATGGAAAAAAAAAATACAAAATAAGATAGAGGGATTTACTTGGTTTAGTCAACCAAACCATTCTGTAGATGTATGTCTCTTTTTTTCTGCAAAAAAAAGT
>JBAMIE010095392.1:0-16798 GCA_037177295.1 Kaempferia parviflora | reverse complement strand
CCGGCTAGCACGTGTCGCTCCTTGTGGGTGGAGAAATCTCATCACAACTCTAGAACACACTTAAGCACTTAAACTACTAAACTGAAGTTAACCACTTCAATTTTCGTCAACCTAAACTAAGGATCCAACCTTGGTTTATATAGAGAGTCAAAATAGCAAGAAAGCTATTTTGACCATTACCAGGCGTCTGCTCCAACCATCAGGCGCCTGGTCTCCAACGGTCATGAAAACACTAGCCAAACGGCTAGTTTTCCCCTGGCAGCAGGCGCCTACTCAGGGAACCAAGCGCCTAGTCCAGGCGCCTCCTCACAGACTGGTCACTCACCCAATCTTTCTGTTCACTCCCGAATTCACCATCAGGCGCCTGGCATCAGGCGCATGGTACAGTGCACACACACTCATTTCTCACCCGACCAACCTAACCTAGCCTTCAAGCCTTCTTCCCTCGGTCTTGCCTCCCTCGGATGCTTCCCATCCTTCACGTCTTATCTTCTAGAAGCTTCCATCGGCCTTGGTCCTTGTTGTCGAGTCTTTAATGCCAAATTCCACTTGGGCTTACGCCACCAAGACTCCTTCTTGGATTTACACAGTCAAGCCTCTCACTTGGACTTCTCCTCCTTTGCCAAGATCATACTTAGACTTTCCTTTGCTGTACTAATCTCATGTACACTCAACATGTATATTAGATACAACAATAAACCTAACTTAAATATTTGCCCAAATATTAAAACCCTAAGGCACTAAATTGTTCCAACAAATTATTTATCAAAAATGACAAATTCAACCGTTTTCTTCGCTATTCGGATCATTTGGGAATTATTTGGTCACCAAACCTTTAAATGGTGACAACTACTATACTTTGCGCCATTCAATGAGTATAGCTCTAAATGCCAAAAGTAAAATAACTTTTATAGATGGAAGCATCCAAACACCAACATTGACTAAGAAAATTCTCTCATGGAAAAAAGGTGCAACTACACGGTCTTATCTTTGATCCTCAATTCTATTAAACCTGATCTCGCCAACAGCATGATACATGTTGAGTCTATTTCTGAAGTCCGAGTTGATTTAAAGGAAAGATTTTTCTCAAAATAATGCGCCCAGAATATTTCAAATAGAAAAAGACATTGCTTTTAGGGACTAATCTAAGAATTAGTGACGAGCTGGGTTGATTTAAGTTGGTTGAATCAACTAAGAATATCATAGAAGGTCACTTTGCACCAGCATATTACCATCTTATCTTTTTCTATATTTTACCAAATTTTAAATTTTTATTAAATATTTTTTTATTATTTATGAAATTGTTAAATTATTTTACTGATAAATGAATTTTGGGAGTCCTGGTGGAAGACCTGGCCACTGCACATCAGCATTAGAGAGTGTATTGTAGACTATGAGGTTGAGGTAGTCGGTCCACGAGCGTGGCGCGAGGCCATGCTTAAGCATCCCGCGCAATACCTCAATTCATATTGTTCGCTTCTGGTGTCGATGTAAGGGTACGTCAGCATGGACGACACCTTGATCCGGTCATAATAGTCCAGGGTAGCTATGTCGACGACTACACCTCTGGGATAAGGATCTGGCCACAAAGGGAGTCGACGTGGTCACAAGCGACGACAAAAAAAGGATTTGAGAACAAGCGAGGTAGAGGAGGGAGATAATATCAAGGAGGACGTGCAAATAACGACATACATAATTAATTAATTCGGAAGTTGTTTCAGACGTCGATCCACAAAATAAACTCATACATTTGATTTGTATTTTTTTTATTAATGTAATAAAATTATTATATGATTTGATAGTTTATATGGTGGATCGGTGAAGGGAAAAAAACAAAGTGATTTACAATTTTTTGCAAAATTTGTTCTGGGACTGACTTGTTTTATTTTGATTTGATTTGATATTATGCATGGACCCTGAGGAGAACTACACCATTGGGTCAATCATAGACTTGGGCTGGGCTACAACCCAGGGTTGTCCAAACATAAATTCGTCTCTGATTGCACCAATGTCTATTGTAGTCTATTTTACCATATTCAAAAATTTGTGGGGTGAATTTTTTTTCTTACGATTTGAATTTATGGTGTCATGTAGAATGTAGAGGAGCAATAACAAAGAGGAAATGTAGTGCAATTTCTTATGGACCGGAATGAATCTTACTTTTTGTGGTCAAATCCATCTAATACAGCCTCTTCCTTCCTACTGTTGGGATTGTTTAGTCTATGGTTCTAAATGAAGAGAAACAGAGTGACTTAATTATCTCTAAAGAGGCAAAGCTGTCTACGATGAGAATAATCATCTATTGATAGATGTAACTGTTGGACATTATTATCCTTATAATCAGAAAGGTCAGCAAAATCAGAGATAATTTATATTTTCATATTTTAGCACTATTTGCTTATATCACTTTCTCGCCATTCCTCTTTTATTGTCTTCTTACGTATTTTCATTAGTTATCACAAGAGCAAGCTCAAGTTGTTTACAAGATATTGGTCAAGCCCTTATTTTGTTTTGGGAAGGACCGTTGAGCACGAACAAGCACTTGGATAAGCTTAGGTTATCAAAACATTACCCATGGCTTCAAGCATCAACAAAGTCTTTAAGTTCAATGTTAAAGACGAGCTAAACCATAATTTTACTTCATTCTTCTTCTTTTTCTTCCTTCCACCTCGACCACTAGGGTCAACATAACTTGAATGCGATTGCTAAAAAAAACACTTCTCCACAGAACTTTGAAATATAAATACAATAAAATACTTTTCTAAAACATAAAAAGCAAATTTTCATAGCAAGGAAAAACAAATTACCAAACATCTGTTTCACAAAATAGCTTTCCATTTTCTTGTAGAAGAATATTAGAAAAAAAAAAATGTCGCTAACAACACCAACCACTTTAGTTGGGTCCAAGGTATCATTTGTGCCAACTTGATGTAGATTGACACCAAATTTGAGATACATAGTCAACTAACTGAAAACTAGAGTTTACCTTTCGAAATCATATATGTTAGAAGAGCACTCTTGTCATCTGCAAATGATAAGATCCAATGCTTAGAAGTTGGATCTTGATGCTGGAGAATGGTCTACACTTAGGGAGTGTCTACAAGAACGGATAGGGCGGTGACGACGTCGGCCATAAAGGGGCGAGAGGGAGCCTCTTCTTGAAGGCATAATGCAGCAACAGCAACTGCTTGCCTCAAGCCATTTGCTGGATAATCTTCCTTCAAAAGTGGATCCACTAATTCTTTGAACCTCTTTTGATCTTTGAATTTCGGCGTCGCCTGTTGAAATACAAAATTAGAACGAATGATATGAGTTGTAAACTAAGAACAGCTTGAGGATTGCATACCCAAGAGACAAGATTCTGTTCGCTTGTTGGCTTCAACGTGTTAATTGCACTCCTCCCTGTGATCAGCTCGAGCAACACAACTCCAAAACTGTATACATCCGCCTTCACTGTAAGTTCACCTGTTCTAGCATACTCAGGCGCACAGTACCCATAAGTGCCCATCACCTTCGAAGAAACATGGATTTCATCTCCCATTGGATCCAATTTTGCAAGACCAAAATCAGACAATTTTGCATTGAAATCATCGTCAAGTAGGATATTGGATGATTTGAGGTCACGGTAGATCACGGGCGGGTTGGCCTCCTCGTGCAAATACTCTAGACCTCGAGCAGCATGATATGCTATTTTCATCCTAGTGTACCAGTTTAGAGGTTTCTGCTCCGGCGATATATCTGTAAACAGAGTAAATTGGATCATCACAACTAGTTAAACTTCAGAAGACTAGATAACAATAATCGATACAATTACATTTAGCCGTCCACCACATTTGATCATGCTCAAATTGGATTACCTTTGAGGATTATAGCAAAATGAAGGATTATAGCAAAACTTTCCTACACATGGAATGACTAATGGAAGAGGAACATCGAACTTCAGTACAGGTTATGACCGTCTAAAAGTAGAGTACACAATAGTTTAGAAAAAAAGGTTGGATGAACAATATAGTTGTTACAGATTCAACAAGCCAACAATATTAGGCAAAGGTATGAAATAAGCTACTTGTACAGGAATATTACCAAACAGATGGTCTTCTAAGGAGCCCAAGGACATGTATTCATACACCAAAAGTCTTTGAGCACCATCGGCACAGTAGCCAATAAGCTTGACTAGATTTTCATGATGGAGGAGACTAAGCATCATCACTTCGACAATGAATTCTTTGTTCCCTTGGAATCCATTCCTGTCAAGCTGCTTAACCGCCACCACCTAAAACCCGAAATGCATTAGACGATTGTGAATAACCTCTATTCAATTTAACAGTGATCAAAGGAACAGAAAGAATGGTCAGTTACCCGTTTACCTGTCCAAGGTTCTCAAGGCGACCCTTGTAAACTCTGCCGAACCCTCCTTCACCCAAAAGACATTCAGACCGGAAATTCTTGGTAGCCGCAGCCAGCTCACGGAATGTGAAATTTCGAGCTTCAATATTTCCATTTCCAGCATCTCTTGTTGTTGCTTCTGTGGAAGTCTGCGATGCAATATTACCATTTCCAGCATCTTTTCGAGTTGCTTCTGTGGAGTTTTGTGCCACATACTCTGCCAAATGAAACAAAACTCGCCCGTGCATTTAGTATAGGGACAATCGAATGATGAGGAAAATACAAAATGAACACGATATACCATAGTGGGATCGAATATATGGATTCGCCTATGTCATTGAGCTCGATCCCCAACTATATCATCATCTATATTTAATTGAATGTTATGCAGTTTAATCGTTGCTAATTAAGTCATTTTTTACCTTCCTCTTCCTCGATTAATGAATGTATTTATCATGGTAAATCAACGAAAACTCACCATGTTTCAACAACCTAATGATATATCAATTAGTGGGGAATGAAGGGGAACTCACCAGGTTTTTTCCTGAGCTCATTTTCATCTGTGCCGTTCACAATGCGAGATTGTTCCTCCTTTGGGATCCTCTTCCTCAAGAAACAAGGAAAGCAACTCATTTCTCAATCTTCCACTCTCTTCTGTGTTCCTGCCAACCTCAAGCCTGCAGACAAAACCCTAAATTTCCAGGATCGTCAGTTAAGCAAACAATTTCAACCCAAAAGATCAAAACTTGTTCAGGCTTCCAGACGCAGAAATCCTTGGCGAGATCAGAACTTTCAACACAATTTGAAATTTCACCGACCACAGAAAGCACCACAACTAGATCAGCACGCCCCAAGGTCGGGCGGACTTTAGGGAGCACAAAAAGAAGGTCGAGCTCTGGCTGCAGGTGTGAGTCGGCTCGAGAAAGAGATCTCTTCTTCGGAGGCGAGCGGTGGGTCTTTAGGCATGGACGACTGCGAGTCGACGGCATACTTGAAGTGCTCCGGAGGCCGGACGTCGATCCAAATTTGGGCGGAAGACAATAGAAACGGGTTGAGAAGCCGTTGCCCTAATTTTGAATTTTGTTTTTGGTTATCTGTCAGTTATGCTTTTAGAACGCCCAAGATAGCTAAGTAAATAACAAACAAACAAAAAACTGAAAAAACCGCTCAACAGCTCAATCATCAGATTCCGACTCGACTGTCTCTCGAACTCGAGTCTGATTCGACTGTCTCCCTAATTTTTATTCGAGCTTAGCTTAATTTATTTTTATAAATTTAAGCGTAGTTCAAATTTAACTTTCAATTTAATTCAAACTTTATTTAAATTTGTTTATTGAACTTTCAATTCCAACTCTTTTAATTGTTCGAAATTTTTCATTTAAAATTAGTTTGGTTGATTATTGAAATTGATAACATAAATTTATTTATTTATTTTAAAAGTGTATTAGTTTATTTAACGATAAAATTTTTATTAATAAATATTATTCAAGAATATTATTAATAAGTTTAAAATTTTTCATTTTAAATTAGTTTGGTTGATTATTAAAATTGATAATCTAAATTTATTTATTTATTTTAAAAGTGTATTAGTTTATTTAACGATAAAAATTTTATTAATAAATATTAATCAAGAATATTATTAATATTATTCACAAATATGAACGAATTAAACAATTAAACTTATTTAGTTTAACAATATATATATTAAACTGGTTTATTTAATTTGACTAATTATCTAAGTTTATTCATTTAACTCATTTAAACAAATGTAAACAAATTCTTACCCAATCAAATATTCAATTCATACCCGACTCTTGAACTTCCTAACTGACTCAGCATTCTATCAGCTGTGAGGTTAAAGAAAGCATATTGAATTTTTTAAAATTATATTTTCCTCTTACCCGATAAATTAAAAAAGGACTATATATATATAGAGAAATTTTAGTATGCACACCTTTTTATGTACGATCGTGCGTGACGTCCGGCGTGAAAAGCCAACACATCGCGCACTTACATTTTTAATTTGCATTTCCCTCTCCTGCATGCAGACAGAGCTGTTCTTCGAAGAACAGCTCTACACGCAAACTGTTCTTCGAAGAATAGCTCTACGCGCGAGTTGTTTTTGGAAAAACAGCTCATTCGTGAAGCTGTTCTTCGAAGAACAGCGCTGCTGCGTAGAAAAAAAACAATGAGCAGCGCTTATTTTGAGAAAATAGATATACAACAGAGCTGTTTTTGGAAAAACAGCTCTGTCTGTATGCAGGAGAGAGAAAAATGATTAAAAAATTTGATTGAGCAACGAGTTGGCTTTCCACATCGGACGTCGCGCACGGGTCGCGCACATAAATGTGTGTAGACTAATATTTTCGTGTATATATATATATATATATAGTTGTGTTATCCTGCGGGACACATAGTGCGGGACTGTGCGCACTCGCATGTAACACCGGTTTCATTGAATTTTTTTTCTTCATTTTTTTAATCATTTTGAAAAATCAATATTTATTTAAATATAAATCCTAAATTTATTCTTATAACAAAAAAAATCCAAATTTAGTCATTTTTAATTTTTTTAAAAAACATAATACTATAACTAAATTAGGAAGTCTGAACCTCATAAGTAAATTTTAAAATTTTATCGTTTGAATACTATAAACCCTAGAAGGTAAATTTTTTAAAAAAAAATATTTATGAAGTTTAAAATTTCTAATTAAATTATAATATTAAGTTAAAAGAAAAATTAAAAATAACATAAATTTAGATATTTATGGATATATTGAATATTTAGAATTAATAAAAATATTTTTTTTAAAAGAATGCTATGTAAAAAAAACATGAAAACCGGTGTTACCTGCGAGTGTGCACAGTCACACTGTGCATATATATATATATATAACACGCAAATCAAACGACCAATAAATGTACGTAGACGACCAATAAATGCCCCAGTTAGGCGATGTGAAACTATGACAAACACGCATATCAAACGAGGAAGACCAAAAAAGACTTGGTTAGCAACAATAAAACAAGATAAAATTTATTTAAATATAAATGATGATATAGTAGGAGATAGAGCTCAATGGCGTAAAAGGATCCATATAGCCGACCCCACCTAGTGGGATAAGGCTTAGTAGTTGTTGTTGTATATATAATAAAAGATTAAGAGAAGAGCAGAGAATACTGTTGAAATCGCTCATATACATAAAGAAAGATATTTTTCATTATTATACAAGGGCATCAAAGAGTTAAATAACAATCAAGCAAATAGGTAGAGAAGTAACTCATAACAGATGCTCTTAATAAAGCTAGAAATGAAGCAAATAAATCATTAGCAAATTGCTTCAATCCTGCAAATCTTTCAGAGATGAGAAGAATTTGTGGAACACATGGCGATATAAGTTTGAGAACACAAAATAGCAGCTAAGGAAGCAAAATGCACACTTTATCGAAAGCAGTTTGCTACCGTACCATATTCACATGCCTACGCAGTTCATGAGTCATGCAGTGCAAATACCCAAAGTATTGTGTAAATTAAGACTTTAAACAGATGAAAGAGGAAATAAAACTGATGCAGCAGGGGCTGAGACGACATTGTTATGTTAAGTGCAGAAGAAAATCCATAGTCTCCTCCCCGTAGTCATCATCATAATAAGAACCGTAGTAACTGTCTTCATCACTGTAATAATCCTCGTCATCGTACATTTCTGATTCCTCATCAGATCCATACTCGAATAAAGGGCAATTACATGCCTGTTTCTTGTCCACCCATTCGGCACCGCAAGTGTAGCAAAATTCATACCCACACCTGCATGATGAAGCTGAAGGGTAAATTGACCTCAACAAACAACCGCAACATTAGTATGTAAGAATACACCAAGTTTCGCGACGAAAACATAGTCCAAGAAATAACAGCACATGTAAAACATAGTATATGATTTATTGCTGTCTTTTGTCCAACAGACTTCTCATCTCTTATTCAAGTTAATTCAAAGATAAATATAGGAGTTTAGAGTCATTCTATGTACTGCAAAGTGGCTGACCCACCGAATTGATTGGGAAGAATATAGTCCATAGTTGTGAGATTTCCACCAGAAATAGTTGTCAATTACCAGCCAGCATCAAATTCACTAGCAAACCAAAATACAGGATAGAAGGTGACATGATAATTTGCCAAATATGACAACATAAAGTTCAACAGTGAGCATCTGTCATGTGATTTTGTGCAGTCTTCCTGGATAAATCACAGACAACCGGCTCCTTAAAGGTATAAAAAGTTATCTTAGAATAAACATTATCCTATTAGATAATGAAAACAAAAGATTCTGTTTTCTATCAGCTCCTCGGTTTCATGGGTAATGAAGAGTAAATAGACAGGTTATCCTGAACAATTTTTAAGTGAGAAATCTGATTTATAATAATATTAATATAAAAGGACATTTTTTAGAGATTCATATGAAAAAAGGATTAGACAACTTCTTTGTGGAGTAGATGAACAACCTACTTCAAGACTAATATAACGCAGAGTAATCACAAAATCAGAACACTGAACTATGTTTTTAATATATAGCATGTAACACAAATAAGTGTTAGCTTAAGAACTCTATCTGCAAGTGATAGACAAATTAGTCATTAACAATATTGTTATGTTAAGTGTTTTCTCGCAATGTCAAACAATTAATTGTATGCATTTACTTGTTTGATTAGAATACTTTGCTAGCAACATTTTTATGTTGTGTTTTCTTCCAAAGTAAATAATGAATGGTAAGTGTGTATAAGTCAACAAAGTGGGATGGCATCAAAGAGGTGAAAGTAGACAAGTTTGATTGGTGGACAAGTGTGTATAAATCAACAAGATGCCTAGCAAAATACTTTTGCTAACTAATTCTTGAAACACAATATCCATGTTTCATTGAATAAGAAAACTCATCTTGTTTCAACAAGCAAGCAAGAAAAAGTGGGATTACAGCAAAGAGGGTATCAAAGTGCAAGACCAGGTTGGCATAGCCACACATGTGAATAATGCAACCTGTACTGCATGTAGAGGCATGGGTTAACAGCATCAAGATTTCAGAAAGGCCAAGCACAGTCCAAGACATCAAAAAGTCAAAAGAGAAAACAAGGAGATCATACTACAGAGATTTTGCACAAAGGATTACCTGCAAGTCATATGGAAACAGCCTTCTGAGAGTTCAATCATGTGGTTGCACTTAACGCATTGGCGCCATAACTTTTGTTTTGCAAGGGCCTGTAACCTTGCCTCTTCGGGAAGGATTGTAGGAGATAACATCTTAAACTGATAACATGTTAGTTTCTCGTGCCAAGGAACCTTACAGTTGATGCAAAATGAGCCGTTGCATTTGATACATTTTCTTAAATAATCAACAACAGACTTATCAGAAGATTTGCTTAACTCCTGTCTAGGCAACTTAACATCACTTGCCGACATGAGAGCTGAGCACCTGGGGTATGGACAGTACACTTTCTGCTCATCAGGAATTGATGCCTCCTTTAGGCGTTGGCTCAAAAGTTCAAGTAGTTTGGGCGGTAAATATTTCCTACCAGATTCTAAATCAAGGATAACTTTGCAGCCATCATGTGGACAGCCTGGGAGTATTCCATGATGCAATTTAGCTTCAACATGCTGTTTCATACAGGAAAAGCAAAACCGGTGTAAACAGTTATCGACGATCAACATTTCTGAAGAATTTGTAGCTTCCAAACATATGATGCAAGTCTCCCTTGAAACTTTTGGGTCAACTGCATCAACAACATCCTTTGACAGCTGAGAGTTTATAGCATCCCTTGCAAATGTAAACACAAATTTGACAGACCATCTTGGCAAAAAAGATATTGTAAATCTTTTGAAATTTATCCGCAGCTGCTTGACCTGATTAACCACTTGGACAACTTTTCTCCTTTTAGGGACCCATGTACCTCTAACCTGTAAACTAATTGAGGTTATTCCTGGACGCTTTGCATAAGGTACTTGAGGAACTTAAATATAAATAAACAAAATTAAGTTTGAAAACACTCATTACGCGGAAGCTGTAGACTATACCAAACAGTTTTCATCAACTAAGGAAGAAAGATATTATAGTTGTCAAGAAGTTACTGGAAAAAGTGATCAACTTTTAATCCAACAAAACAATACAATTATAGCTCTACTTCCCTCCCTTCATTATAGAACATCTCTCTTAGAAAACAAAAGACTTACACAAGAAAAGAATTTACTAGGAAACATACAATCAACTGACCGGAAAGAAGCACTTACCAAGTTAAACAAAGACTTAAGTCAGTTATCCTTAGGGAAAATACTCCCCAAAACACCACCAAACACTTCACGATTTCTAACTCACTCAAAGTCTAATGAGTCTCACAAGAACTGAACCGTTTACAGGTCTATCACAGACTACAAGAAATATGGAAACAAATACAACATCTTGGCTTGATCACTTATTAACTAGATGAAATAGCTCCTCAAACATCATAGCTCATCGCCTAGAAGAACTAATAGATGTAGAAAGAGAGTTAAATATCTTTTCCAATGAACAATTAAATACTTTAAACCCAAAAAAACTTTATAACCAAGGACTTCTAAACCTTTCCACTGCCGTATATAGACATCATCGACAAGAATCTCTTCATCTCCCAGACGGAAGAGAAATTAAATTAAACTTAATGTCAGAAGGAGCTGCTAAAACTTTAGCACAAAGGTGACACAATTATATCCACTTAGGACTAATTGTTTTCGGCCTTAGAGGTTTAACTAGAACGAAAGTAGGAGGAAAAGTACTACTTGTTCTATATGACTCACGTCTCTTCGATAAAGAAAAAGCCATCATAGGTAGGCTGTAAACGAGCCGAGCTAAACCGAGCTTTGGGGTGTTCAAGCTTGTTTAATAAGGTAATCGAGCCAAGCCAAGCCAAGCTTAGCTTAAAATGAACCAAGCCTTTGAAATGTTTGTTCAAGCTTGGCTTGGTTTATTTTTTATGAGCTTGAACTTGTTTGAAGCTTAGCTTGAGCTTGGTTCGTTTAGATGTTGTCGAGCTCTCAATTCAAACTTGGCTTGAGCTTGGTTCGAGCTTGGTTCGTTTAGATGTTATCAAACTTTCAATTTAAGCTTGTTTGATTGTTTGAAACTTTTGTTTGTTTGATTGGTTATTCAACTTGATAATTCAAACTTATTTGTTTATTTTATTTTATTTTATTTTATTGTTTATTTAGTATGTTGATAAGAATTTTATTAATAAACATGGTTCACAAAGCCTGTTCACGAACATTAATGAGTTGAACACATGTGTTCAAGCTTGTTTGTTTAGTTTAACGAGCTGTTCAAGCTTATTTATTTAATTGATTTTGTGTATATTGAACGAACATAAACAAGCTTTTACCAAGCCGAACACCAAGCTTGTTGACGAACATTTGGTTCATTTACAGCCCTTAGGCTTAATTGAGGTAGATATGAACAATAACTTAGATAAAACTTACTTGTGTCCCAATTTTAATATTACAATCAGAGACTTTGTTAAGCACATTAAGATCCAAATTCAGGCAAAAGGATATGGACACTTTCAAGGGGACAATCTTCAATTAGACATTATTTTCTTAGGCAAAACGATGAATCATATCCATAACCACTCTAAAGTAACAATTACCAATATGATTGACGCCCTTACTACAAAAGCATCCATTTCTTAAAACCAAGAGAATTCAACTCAGAAATTTTAGCAGGATTAGAATGGACCATCAATTTAGATAATCCACTTTAAAATCAACAACCTCTATTATGTATAAAGACAGAAATCAGAAATTATCTGTCCGATTTTCTAGTTATCAACCTTCTACTTTGCAACAAGAAACACAACCTGAAGAACCTAGTGACGATCAATTTAACTTAATGTTACGACAGACCACAGATCATATACGAGTACTCACTGACTTAGGACACAAACATTTAGCTTTGGTCCAAAAACAAACAATAAGACAAGCTAGTCAAGCAGCAGAAAAATATGCTTTAATGCATGTCTCTACGGACACTACCAATTTTTTGATGATTTAGAGAAATATGTTTATATGCCTATGTTTATATGCCCTCAGAAGCTGCTAACCACTTAACAGAAAAAGACTTAAAAGCTTTTGACAAACAGCATCAGAAACTTACAGAAAATTGGATATTATACTTTGACGAAGAACGAAATATAATTGCCGAACACTTAGAAGATACCATCAGTCTACCACTATCTGCTAAAGATTTAATGAATCCAGGTGAATCTTCAACAACTTCTAGACCACCGTATGACGCAAGACTACCACAAAGCACAATGAGAACTATGGATTATGGACAAGGTCATTCTCCAAGAACTAGGACTACGCCTTATACAAATAATAATCCCTTAGTCCGCACCATAGGAAAAAGATGATCACCTGAAGTCACTTTCTTTGGAAAAGATGCTGTACTTTTGAATATTATAGAATGTGGTCCCCGACTATATGACACTTATTTTGAACAATGGATAGTCTCTGTTAAAAGAGATTACCAAGCTAAACATGAACTAGACATAGAAACAGGAAAAACTATGATTAGAGTAGGCAAAAACTACTCTAGCAACATCACCTAACTAGTTTTAAAGGGGTGGGTTGCCTAACCACTAGGCATAGGCTTGCGCACGCCCTTTGCAAAACAACCGAGGCAGCCACTTAGTATTTTAAAATTATGCTCCACATATCATAATTTGGACAGTTCACAAAATGTGAAAAACTCAAGTAGCGCTACACAGATACCTCTCTACTAATAAAAAAATTAGCCCAATGAATTCTTATTTATCGACCAAGGATATCTGAACAAGCTATGAATACAGATCATAATTGCCATATAACCAAGACAGATAAAAACACAAACATTGATAGTTTTGACATCTACCTGAGAAACATAGTGAACAGTAGTTGAAATAATCAACATGAGCCTATTACATCATTGATTAACTCATGTTTAAATATCTTTAAGCTATGTTTTACTTGGATAGATAATGAGGAAGAAAAAAGAGATTGAAAGAGAAAGTGGAACATTATGTTAAAAGTGAACTGTGATGTATGTGTAATTTTGTGATTTTCTTCCTCTCTTCCTTTTCTCTTCTTATGATTTACCCATGTAAAAAAGGTTAGCATCCTACTAAAAATGATTTAAGAGATTTGATCATTACTAGCGATATGCTAGCATATAGTTCAATGGAGGATAAGATCCACGTAGCCAACTCAACTAGATGAGATAAACATATCATGTTGATGATGTCGATAATAAGACAATCCATAATTTGAGTCTTGGTAGCATCATACAAATAAAGAAACAAAGACAAGAAAACCACAACGCAACATTGAAAAGAGGAAGATCAAAAATGCTTTAAAATGACAAAAACTTATAGTCAACCCTGGGTCTCTGGTTTACTCACTCTCAAAGCCGAAATGAGACAAACCATAATGTGGCATCATGTGAATAAATAAAGTAAGATGAAAACACCATGGCACAACATTGAAAAGAGGAAGATGAAGAAACCCTAGAAATGACAAACCTTCTGATCACCCTCACTATTAGAGCCTAGTCACAATGAGAGAAACCACATGGTCTTGCTATGTCTAAGTTTCCACATTATAAGTTTCTTCTTCTACACTAAGGCAATTGTTCTAGTTGCTTCACAATTATGCCAAAGACGTGTTTGTAAAAATCACAATAGGGAAACTCAAAGTGAAAGGAATTGCACAATTTTTTTTCTTTTTTGCTTATAACTTTTTTAAAGACAAATTTACCTTTTCATCATTTTGAGAAATGTTTCTTTCGTTTGAGATCCCACTGTCTTTTTTTAGTTGTAACCTTATGAGTTATATTAAGTCATTAATTTGTATAAGTTATTATTTCATTTATTACATAGTAGACTCTTCTAAATAGATCGAGTTATATTCTTTGAATCAAGAATTTAAAAACAAGATGAATTTATCAACACAAATATTGAAGTATGAGTCTATAAATCAACTCATAGAGTTACTTTCAAAAGTCAAATTAATATTCTTTAGGCAATATAAAAATAAATCAAACCTCACATAATATTGTGAAAAAAATACATAGTATAAAGTTGATTTTCTTTTTTAACCATACCCCTTATAGCCATTTGTACTCTTACCACATTTAATCATAATTTACTGTGCACCTCCAATAGAGAAACCTCACTTCCATTGTAGGTTAGCCAAACACACTATCCATTTCCCTCAGCTACTTTCTCACATTCAATTTTTAATCTGATATGTTCTCACAGTTGCAAAAACAATTCCCAACTAAGCCTTAATAGCTGTAGTAGTTGACATACACAAAGAGCGCCTCAGTTGTTCAAAGATGGAATCACTAGTAAATATCAAACATAAAGTTATGAGTTCAGATAATTGGCACCGCGGAATTGAATCCTATCTTGATAATATAATACCCAAATATTCTGCAATCAGCACTGATGAGAGACCCAAATTGACCCCCAAAAAAACATGTAGTAATGGGAAAGTGAAATCTAAGAGACGGAACTTGAGAAGCAAAACCAAGAAATTCCAGGAAATAACGTGCTCACGTGATTGTAAAGAGCCTTGTAGTCGCAGAACACGGATATGTTCTTGATGCCTAACGAGATAACCGCATTCAGCCCCTCGATCAGCGCCACCGTTTCCACTACCTCGCGACAGGTGCCAACGTCCGCGATCGGCACAGGCTTCTGGATTTTGAGCAACAGATTTCCGCTAGGATCGCAGACGGCTGCTGCAATGGCGGCGAGATGGACCAAACGGCCATTCGATAAGTGCTCGCTGACCATGCCCTTGAAGTAGAGGCGAAAGGTAGGCTCCTCGACGGCCTGGACGTTCTCGATAGGCCGCTCGAAATGGTCTCCGAACTCCTCCCATTCGTCCTCTGGCATCTCGTCGATATCGCGAGCGAGACGCTCGTCGTGGGCGCGGCGGCGGATGTCATCGGTCATGCGGCGCACCACGGCTCGGGACCGCTCGAGGTCCTTTACCTCGTCTTGCAGGCGTTCGACCTCGCGGTACTGGAGCATGATGGCGTCGGAGAAGCCTCCTCGGTCGGAATCGGCGACGTTAGGAGGAAAGGAAGAGGAGGAAGCGACTGCAGTGGCGGCGGTAGAGGAAGGAAGGTCGTTGGATGTGGGACCAGCGAGGGAGGCTGCCATCGCTTCCTCCATCTGGAGGCGGAAGGCAAGATCAAGGTCGGACTCGGCGAAGGTCGCCGCCATTAGCTCGTACCGCTGCTGGGAGAAGACGAGATCGAGGTCGTCCGGCTCGTTCATCCTGATTCTCGACGGTTCACTCGGCCGTCTGCCCTTGCTTATCTTTTTATAATTTAAAATATTTTTTTATTATTCCTTAAAATAAAAATATAAATTGTATTATAGTTTGAAAAGGTTTTACATTATTCTTTTAAAATATTATAAATTATATGTCACTATAAAATTAAGGAAAATTATAATGAGGTATATTACAGCTAAAAAGGCAAGAAAATTTGCATTAATGACCAGGTCACATGCTTTTTTTTATATCAATTATTATTTAGATATTCCGGTCTCATAATTCGGCCCCAAATAGATTGTAAAGTACGCTGATTGTCCATCCATGACCAGCGGACCTTAGTCTCCTCGTGACGCTGCGATGGTTAAAACATAAGAGCTTGTCATATGAGATTTAGAGGTTGAATTTCGACACGCTCGAGCATATACCTCATCCATATCTTGACCATTTGCACTTATGGCTAGTAGTCACCCGTGATTTACCTCCTCCGTATTAGCTCTGGGACGGATCGACGGGGACGCTTAGGGCGAGCGATTCATCCTTTTTGCCACATGACCAGCGGCCCTTACGTTTAATATTTTATAATACATCATAATTAATATTCGCAAGGATTGACTCACCTTATACCCTTCAAAAAGGAGGAGCTATATTGGTCGATTATATTCCAGCCTGATTAATCATTTTTATATTGGTTAGCTATATAGACCATTTAATATTATTAAACTTTATCTTCTATTATATTATCATCTATATTTAAATATATTTAATTTTATTTTTTACTATTACTAAACAAGTCTTTTTTAATCATTCTCATTTGATATGTGTATTTGTCATAATTTTACATCGTCTAAATGAAGTATTTATTGGTTGTCTAAGATAGCGTTTTGTTTGAGATGCAGAATAGAAATTTAAATGAGTTTGATAGTAAATTAGAATGTAAATAAATTTAGTTATTCCAATACGATTATTTAATTTATAATTTTTCTTTCCCTTTTATACTCTCTTCCTTATCAATTTAGATTTTTTTGTTTTCCCCACTTTTTTTCTTTCCAATTTTTTCAAATTTTTCTTCTTGTTTTC
>JBAMIE010095288.1:0-16800 GCA_037177295.1 Kaempferia parviflora | reverse complement strand
AAATCTGATTTATATAAGCGAGCGACGCTCGCTTTGATGGCTTCTGCGCGAAGCGCAGCGAAGCGCTCGCTTCCTAACCTCCTGCGCTTCCAAGTTCTCGGAAGCGCAAGGGTTGCGCCTTGCTTCGCTTCGCGCTTAAGCGAGCGAAGGGAGCACTTTTGACAACTATGGACCAAACACCAAGGCCAAACTGCTACAAACTAGATTGAAGCCAACCCTGAGTCATTGCCCTTGAACCTCAATATTCCTCTAGCTAGCCTACTAGTTGTATTCCTCTAGCTACAAGCCCACTTTGTAGTACAAACCTTAATATTAATAGAATTTTAAAAACTATTTTTTGTATTGTGAGTACGATCATAACAAATAGATGCAATTTCCTTATTTCATCAATCTCAGTTTCTAAAAATCTTTAATCTCTTTGTAAATGATCTCTCCTTTTCCTAGATTAAATATTTGTCTGTGTTGTAGCAAAGGCAAAACTTCTAATCGAGTCTAACCCAAGATAATAGAACAATAGTTGGAGGATTCCTCTGAGGTCAGTGAACCTTCCACGGCATTTCAATCATGCTCCACAATATTAACTGAAAGACTCGCAATATTTCTCACTTGTTTTAATTATTAAGATATGTGAAATGGATTAAATTACACAACATGTTTGTCATTTTGTGATGTTGAGATGTTTAGTTTATATCATTATGTATTTCTATGAGATGTACGTGAGGCTATTCTTGATTTCTGTTTATGGACTTCTAAGTATATATTATTATATGATGAAGGGAACTCATCCAATAGTTTGACAACATACTGGGAGCATAACTGTGATTGATGATGAGAGTATAGGGGTGATAAACTATATGTGTATCAACAGGTGAATAACGATATAGCATATTATTACTCAAGATGTTTTATATCTATTTGCAAATAAATATATTTTAGTGGAAGTTAATGCTTATGGAAAACTCATAAAAATTAAGAACAATGACATCATGTCTGTTTACAAGGATATTGTATAGACTTAACTTATATCGATAGTGTCAAATATGAAAATGGATAACTATATATTTTCCATAAAAGAGCAAAGGATCTTACTCATCCATGTCACCAGTGAATGTAGAAAACCCATTGTGTGTATACATCATTGATGGGAGTGAGTGAAATTGGAAGCCATCAATCTGATATTCTGCAACCCACCTTTTCAAATGTATTGGTTAGAGAAAAAAAGATGAAATATTTAAACATACAAGTATAGAAGAGCTGTATTTCAGAAAATAGGCAGACCATTTCAAGTTAGATAAAAGAAAGTGTAGCACATCAACATCCCCATATTTAAACATTCTGGTACCCCAGTATTTATGGTGGCCTCGTTTCCCTGACAAAAAAATCAAGATCTCCTAAGAGAATTACAGAAATTTTCACAAGATCTATGGCACCTAGTATTTGAAAGGTTAAAACTTGAAATTCAAAAACTCAAAGGAAATAGTACAGATTAATTTAAACTAAATACAAATTAAAATAAAAACTAGAGACAATTTTGGTGTATCTAAGAACTAATAATTAAATCACTTGCCACAAAAAGAAATACAAGGGAAATAGAAGAGCATATAAATCAAAGTTATCCAACAAGGTGTGCATAATATGAGTTATTCTGAGAAAAACTCTCTTTAGGACCTTATGGTCAAGTAGAAGGGTCCTCCCCCACAGCCTAACAGACTAACAAGATCAAATGACATTCATTGGTCTCTTTCTCACTATTGTTCCAAATTTGGTGACCAAAGTGTAAATAGATAGAGAGAAAACAATGCTCAATGAACCAAAAACTTCCATGGAACAAATTTATATGTCGAACAATTTCTCACGGATTTCAACAGCTCAAAAGCAGTTTTTAGTCAATCTACCTATTTTCTTTTTGGAGAGAAATAGAAGAATTGTTTCTGTGTACTACACAAGAGCTTTATTTCTGTTCAAGATCATCATCCTTCATCAATACACACAAGGTTTCATGTTTCAACAAAACCAGAGTTGAAAAGTGAAATGCATTTCCTTTTGTTCAAAATCAGTGAGCTTCAACCTTTTGTTTTTCCTTGTTGTCAGTCAGCAGCAGGTACACAGGCAATTCGCTAGTTAAAACCCAATTAAAGAAAACAATGGTTTCGACAATTTGGAGTCATTAAGGGTGCGACTATCTCTCAAGAATAAAGAGTGCCTTGGTTTTACATCCATCTTGGCTGTGATAAAAAATGAGAATAAAGAAAGATAACTGGCAAGCACTAGCTGTGTAACATCAGCTTAACCATAAAGCATAAAAATGGGCATCACCAACATTGGTTGGACAGATAAATCAAGCTGAAAAAATCATACCAGTCTGAAAGTAGCAGTCATTTGATCCATCAAATAGTGACAATCCAACTGACTCATCTGCTGACGCATAGGAATGAACGATATCTAGAAACACCAAAATCCCAAGTCCTGCATAGAAAAAGGTAAACGCTAATATCATTGAACTGTAAGATAATAACAACCTCATGACTCATGAATCACAATGAACATTGGGATAAAGAAAAACTATTAACAGCATACCATGTGCTTCATCGACCAATTTTTTGAAATCATCTGGAGTCCCAAATCTACTACTAACAGCAAAGAAATTTGTAACCTGAAGTTCAAAATGGGCTCAACACATGGTATAGGAAGCACAACAAAAACAAGCTCTAAAGGCACATTAGGAAATATTGCATTGCTACTTGACTTAAATTTATTGTCTGATTGTCTAAATAGAGTAGGTCAACTCCAACAAACCATGTCAAATGAAACTAGAAATATTACAATGCCACTTAATCTAGATTTATTTTCTTGTCATTAAAATCGAGGTCAGCTCCAGCAGATGATGCCAAAATGCAGTTTGGAACGAATTCATTAATTGTGGTATTTAATTGATTTAAAAGGTGGTCACTTGAGCCACCTAGGCGGTTTTGCAAGGGACCGCTTTGCTTAGTAGTTAGGCGGTCCCTGTTAGGTGATCCTTTTAAAAGGAAATCAAGACGGATTCCTAGGCAGTCCAAGTAGGTCTTAGGAAAAATAAATAAATTTTTTATATGTTGTTAGTTCACCCTACTTTTCTGCATCAGCCCACCTAACACTCCTTATTCATCTGTTCCTCCCACCCCACATGACTTTTGTGTCCCTTTTTGCTTGTGCCTATTTTCGGACTATTTTTTGTCCTTATATTCCCTAGGGGAGTACCCTGTTCTCTTATCCTTTTTTTTTTCTCAAATTCATTGTTATTTTAGTCTAGGCACCAAAATGTTTCTTTTCCAGATTTTGTGGCTTTGTAACTATTTTTGTTGGTTGGAATGTGATATATGAAATGTTTCATAGTTGATTGTTGTTATGTGTTTATTGTTTATGTATAAATTTATTTAAATTGATCAAAGATACAATTGTTAGACATATAATCTTTTTTAATTGAGTATATTTTTTATTATTTCAATATTATTTTAATGTCAACCGCCTAAGCACCTACTGACAAGGCACTAGGATGTGGCCACCACCTACCACCTTTTAATACTTTACAATCTTTGATTAGGATTATTGGAGCACAGTAGGTTTTAATATGACATGAAATTGGATCCTCTAAACCATGGTCGCCACTGTCAACTAATGTCCTTTGTAATGCAAACTGATTCATAGGGTCAGAAATAAATAGATACTTGATTTTGCACTAAATTTAGTGTTCAAATTATACACTGTCAGAGAAATTGCCAAAATTTATGATATCTCAATGAATAACTGTAAGGTATTGATTTCCAATCCCCATGAACAACCAAGATGGATGATCCCCACCGATATTAGATCATTAAATCCCTCAGAACCTGATGAGAACATACTATTCTTATTACAAGGTGCCCCAATATCCTCCAGTTTGCTGACTTTATTCTGGTTCCTTGGTGTTGAATCATTGAAAACTACTTGAAGCTCTATGAGTATTATTGCTGATGAACAACCTGGATTCTGAGGACACAAGGAAGAATGTATTTCCTACCTTGCATCTTATGGTTGATTTTGTCTCTTGTCTAAGTAGCACATTCAAATACTGAAGACACTCTTTGGGGTATACCATCTCTCTGGCAAATAGCCAAGACAATGTAACTGCAATCTTAATATTAGATGGCTGCATCACATTTGGATGAAGAGAAATGCAAAGATTTTCCAGCAAATTGTCGCCTTCCTTGTATCATTTGACATACTGTTTTGAAATATAATGCTCTGGAGAACTAATTAATTGATTGTAAATGGCTGTTTACTCTTCTGCTCATTTTTTGTGCGTTGCTATGCCTTTTTTTTTGGGCATTCTTATTCTTGGAATCTAACACTCCACCAATGATTTTTTCCAGTTTCTTACTTTAAACCTGTGTTTGCTACGGTGGAATGATCAGCAAAAGGAAATGAGAGGTGGGAAAGATAAGTGGAACCCAACTGTCCCTCTATTTTCATGGAGAGATAGTAGGGAAGGAAAAGGTAAGGGAAACATTTCCCCATTTTTGGTCAATTTGACCTCCATCCAAATTGGGCAGAACACTCCATTTGGGCCAAAATGTCATCAATTTTAACACAAAAATGAATAAACTTTAAATTTTTTGTTTAGCTGATTATTATTTTTTATTTTGTTTGATTTTATAAAATAAATTTACCAAAAATTTAGGTTTCCTCCCTCTCTATTTCCTTCCAAAGAAACTTTGGGAAAATTCCTGCACTGGTTTCATTCTCTTCAAGAAACATAACAAGGGATAATTTTCCTTATCTATTCCCTACAAATTTATTTGTCTCCTACTTTCTCTATGTCTTGGAAACAGGACCTAAAAGAAAACGCAACAACCAAACTCTGTTAGAGTAAGGGCCCATCCACATATAGAAACATCTGCTCCTGTATAGAATGGAAACTAAAAGTTGGTTTACATATTTCTTGCCTCTTTTATTCGAAAAGCATGCATTATAGCCTTAGTTTAAGATTATTTGCAAGCAAGTCAAGGACAAATTCTCACTGATCTTGTAGAAACTACTTTATTTTTTTTTAATTGGCACCAGATATCTAGCTTACGCGACTAATCCTAGGGGTGACAGGCTCTGCCCCACGGAAGTTTCCACAACCACTTGGGTAAATCGGAAAGCGCTCGCAGCAAACAGCCCATCAACCCGACGTTCTTAGGTCACCCGCCCATTAAAAGAAATTCATCCAAGCTGAGACTCGATCCTTAGATGCCTTGGAAAGAAGGCGCCCTGCCGCTGCACCATTGTCGCGGGGGTTTTGTAGACACTACTTAATGATCATGGATCAACATGGAAAAACATGAATCAATATCAGTAACTAACTAAGTAGTAAATGTAGTTTTTTCCCCAAGAAATAAAGTTATTAGACCGGCTATTTTCACCATAATTTTTGTTAACAAATGGAAAAATAGACAACTAACCAAACAATTAAAACATTCATATGTTATAGAAGGAAAAGGGCAAAAAATATTAACCTTGCATATAACTAGGATAATAATAAATATTACGGATGTCAAAAATGAACTCGACACTAAAAATATCGGGTTAGGGTTGGGGGTTTTAGGGTTCGGGTCAAAATGGGTTGGACCCGAAATCTGACCTGGAAATTTATTTTGGGTTGGGTTGGATTCAAGTTGACTTGAATTTAGGATGAAGAAGTGGAGCTTGAAACTTGAAATTTATTTACTTATTTAGTGATGCTTAAGACTTTTTTATTTTAGATTGATATCATATATTTTCATTATGTAATATTTATTTTGTCAAAGATTTGAATTTTCTAAACAATTGTTTCTTTTGTGGAGTAATTAATAGTTTAGACAATTAAACTCTTAAATTTAAATATTTAAACCCATTACATATAATTATCATATTTAGATGAGACGAGGTTTGTTATTATGTGTTTAAATTAAAATATTATTATTATGTGTTTTGAACTTTTATTTAATTATTTTGTTAAAGAATAAAATAATATATCACATAGTAAAAAAGTAGATCGGGTTGGTTCGGGTTTAGGTTTATAGTTTTCAGGTTGGTTCGGGTTCGGGTTGGAAATTTTTTTTTGTAATACCCTTGCTTCAACCCGACCCATCCGGATTGACGCCCCTACTAGATATTCAGACTTTGAGCATTAAATTTTAGGAAAAAAATTTAGCAGTTAATTAATTACTTGAGAAAAAACAACTTACTTTATATCCAACAGAGGAATAGTCCTTATGCTCAACAACCCCAAATAATTGAATGACATTATATCCTGCACTTTTCACGTGTGGCAGTACCTGCAAAAAGAGAAGTTAAAAATAGCTATATAATAGTTTGTGTCAAATGATAGTCCAACATAGCTTATTAAAACATTCTTTATACTGTTTGGTTATTATACATTGGCATAACTAGCCTCTTTTTCTTATCCAAAATCTTATCATTCTACCCTTTTGCTTCTCTATCCTGATATTTTTATTTCAATACTAATAAAAGCTAAAAAATTACTCTCAGGGTTTTAAAATGCTGTTCAAGCAGCCACATACAGCTGCATAGGCGGTTTTAGACAAGAGAGTGCATTGTATTTCCGATATGTGGTCTCTTTAGGTGAGCGGGCTAGTTGCCTATCCGTGCATTAACAAAAAAAGACAACTCAGTGCACGAAGCTCCAGCTAATGTGAGGTCTTGAGGAAGGATCTATTATACGTAGTCTTACCCTACATTATAAGAGGCTATTTTTACAACATGAACCCGTGAGTACAATCATATGACAACAACTTTACTGTTGCGCCAAGACTCCCCTTAAAAGGAAAAAATATTAGTTCGGATCATTGATGATCCAAAACTTTTTTTTCTAAAAAAAGAAGATTAATTATAGTGATGTGAAACACTAAACTATGTCTTTGATGTGGTAGCACATAACAAGTGCTGACTTAAACGATTTATTTTGCAAGGATAAACATTTAAGATGTTAACTATATGCATGTTACTAATAGTATAGTCTATTTTTAATTATCATAAAATGTGGTATACATTGAATAATTGTTATATTTTTTTACATAAAATTATTAATTAGATAGATTAATTGGCATACCTTTCTAGATATATGTTAGACATCTTATTAATATATGTCTAGGTATTGTTATCGCATACTCCATATGCGCTATGCAATGAATTAACCGTCCAACGGCTAAAAATGTCTTTTAAAACCTTGATTAGCTATTACTCGCTCCCAACATTTGTGTGAGTGTGGCATTTCTCCCAAGTTAATTTAATTCATGGTTCATCACAAATTCACTCAACTGGTTTCATCATCATCAACACTATAGTATTCTCTTTTTTCCAAATCTTCTTTCATCTCGAGTCAATATTGGCTCATATTTGCTAGTCTCATAATATATGTTGGAAATTACTCATACTCTCTCAATATATTCTCCGCTTTATTCATTTAAAGAAAGATGACACTGTAGTTTATCTCTCATCAGTATTTGGTTCACATTTCTTCATGTTCAGAACTTCAATTTTCTAACCTTCGTGCAAAGGGCAGAAGGAAATTAGAATTCTGAAGCATGTAAACCATGGGCTTTGATATCGGACCATTAAAGTCTCTTGGGTTGTGCATTAGTGTTAAGTCTTCTCCAAGAGCGCATGAACAATATTTTCATCACACATCTGAGTAAGAATGGATTTTGTTTCTATTTAGGGACTCAATTGCTATTTTCTTAACCAGCTTGGCATGGTTGATATATACGTTCTGACATGAGAGGAATGTTATGGTAATAATCCCAGACCAGTTATCAAGTCATCAGTTATAATGCCGGGTATTTATATATGTGGATGTAACTAGTCTATTTTGTATTGAACAAACTGTTGCTTTATCCTAATCTATTTGATATAATGCTACGTTTTACCTGGGAGGTGAACTCATTAAAGGATGATATCTTCGGTTCTGATCCACTGATTCCAACATGGCACTCATATATACGAAGGGACTTCGGAAGTTTTGGCTTCTTGGATCTCCAATTGTGCATATCGTCAGGAGGTGGTTCCCAGTGAACTGCATAAGCTTCTTTTCCATCTGCTTCTGAAAGTAACCACCCATATAAAATTATCAAAAAGCAAAATTAAGTATAATCAAGTAGGTATCTTTGGCTCACCACTAATAAATGGATTGTATGGTCTAAAACTATTTTGATTATTAGAGAACACAGATGTCAAGTTACATGTGAATGTTTGGTATAAAAAGAATTTGAAAGCTACATTTGAGAAGAAGTGGAACCTAAGAATAAACAGGCTCTCTAAGAAAATTCTTCCCGGAGACAGAGAAACTCACTTTCTGTATTCTAGTCTCATATCACTTTCTGTTTCATTGTCCAACTTAGACTATATGTATGTAAACATTTTTTTGTCATCTGAAAGGTACAATTGAGAAGTAGAGGAAGCAAAGAATGAACAGGCTCTCTATACAAATATCTAGGCAGAGAAAGCTCAGTTGTGTTCTTCTCTTATATCAGTTCCTGTTTCAGTCATAATCCAATAGTCCAACTTGGACTTCTATAATTGACTGAAGTTTACAGTTGAAACCAGGTTTCTCTTTGAACACTGGCCTAGAGGATCAAGCCTTGAATTGTACTTCCTCTTTTTCTTACTTCACTTGAGTCTCTCTTACCTAAATTAAACTTTGAATTTATATGTCATATGGCCCATATCTCTACAATATACATGATGGACAAGAGATATAAAATTGGCTTCAGCATGTTTATCTAAAAGTATTGGAATAATACATTTGTTCAGTGAGTCATAAAGATTGCAGGCAATCATCAAGCTTCATATGCAACCAGCACCACCATATCTAAGGTCACTGAGATTATCTTATCGACATAAATCCACACAAAGGAAACAATCTTTCATGTCGCATGTGTCTACATTGACCAAGCCCAAAAATAAGATGAAATAAACACATGTACCCAACTTCAGATACAATACAAATATACTGAAGACAAAAAACAATTTTAGTATTTGTTTTTTTAACAAATGTTCAATAAGACAACTGATTTTGATCCCAAGACAATACGGAAAAGATAGAAGGTTGTGTTAGATGTTCGCAAACAGCATAAATATGATCTTTAGTTTAAAAAAAATAAGAAGATCAGAATACAACCACCCATTGGATTACTAAAAATGTGGTGGAACATTAAATAACCAACACCTATTATATATTTTTGTACTGCAACAAAGAAAAATGTTTATATAGTAAAATAAATGATAGATACTGTAGAAAAGGATTACAAGGGGAGAAAAACAATAAATATAGTTATTCATGAATGATTAAGCATAGCCCTGTTTAATGTTTTGATCTGTATTGACACAGAAAATAAGTGCCGATGCAAACAAGTGTCCAGACTGATACACGGGTGGCATGAACAAAGTATCATGTGTTCATTCATAGTATGAAAAATCAAGCAACCAAGCCCCAATAATGTATAATAAAATCAGTATATAGTGCCTCTAATACTAATTAGCTCTCTTGTAGTTTTTTTCTACCCCTTTCAGCACTATATAACCATCCTTGCCACTCTCCTCACTCAAATTCTCTCCTCTCGAGCTCACCTAATCTTTCTCAAAAACTTTAAATCTCTAAACTCAATTACCCTTGTTTCCCCCCCAGCTTTAAAATAATCACCCAACGTAACCTTTTGGTTGGTAATACACTAGTGTATCATACCGGCATTCAGCATATATTGACCCATCAGTCATTTGTTGTTGGCCTTTGTATTATCCTCCAATTTTGTTTCAAACATATTTTTTATCTTTTGATATGATAAACTCAAATACGCATTATAATATCATTTTACATTATATAACAGAATCCACAGTCCAGCACACTTGGAGTTGAACAGTTCATACTAGTTATTTCCAACCGTCCAATAACTAAAATTCTTCCAAAGTCAGTTTGAATTTGAAACCCCATAGTCAAAATTCTCAAATTTTTCCACGGTATTGTTGCACCTGTGATTATGTCCTACCTTGTTAAAGAGTAGGAATAAGTGAATAGCCAATATTTTCCACTTGATATGTTTAATTAGCTCTTCTTCTTGGAATTTATAGATCAGCATGGCTGTAAAACCTATGTGTCATAGATCCGTCAAGTCCTCATATTATACAATTGAAAAATTCATTTAATCTACCTGGAGCTTTTGGCATCCTTCTCAAAAGTGGAACAGCTTAGCTACAGGCATCGAAGTTGCATATGAAATCTTCAAGCAGAATTCTTAATTTAGGTCTTAAACCTTCTAATTTTACCCACTACTCACTTGAAGATTTATATAATTCCATTATACAATTGCATATGCAAAATTAAGTAATTATAAATATAGATGACGAATAATTTAATATTTACTTGGACCAAGTAAATATCACAAGCCATGACGAATAATCTTATATTAAATTATAATATATGATTGTCATGTTTCATTAGAACTATCACAAGCCAGAGGAAACAAATGACCTTGCTGTATGGTTTCCACTGTGACGATTGACAAACGGTTTACAACTACGGTTCAAGTTGGCGACAAATGGAAGGGCATTTTGAGTAATATGTGCGGCCTTTGGGTATTTGGTAAAGTTGGGTGCGGTGCGCCCTTTGATAAAATGTTGAAAAAATTATTACACAATTTCATTTGATTTATAATTAATAAATCAAGATTGAAAATAAATTTTGTATCAATTGATTGAGATGAATTGATGTAGAAGAAAAACTAAATATAATAGTTAAATCATTTGTATGTTTGGATTGAAGAACAAATACTCTTACAAATGTTTCTATATTTTCATTTACAGTAAAATTATTTTTAGTTTAATATTTAATATATGCATGTGTAATTTGAGGGATGACACATTAACACATGACCTGTAGAGGGGTATGAAGTGGAGACTGTCTTTGTGCAAATTATGATATTAAGCTGAATTTGCATTGGAATATCAATTTTTATATTTTATTTTAAAAATTAATATGTTTTTAGATAAAGTTTATAATACAAATATGATAAGTTCAAAGATTGTTTTATAATTTTTTAATTTAAACATTATTAAAGATAAATGAAGGGGAGTCTTTGCCCAACGGTAAAGTTGTTGCCTTGTGACCTAGAGGTGACAAGTTCAAATCCTTAAACAGCCTCTTGCAAAAAAGCAAGGTAAGGCCGCGTACAATGGATCCTTCCCCGGGACCCGCATAGTGGGAGCTTCGTGCACCGGGCTGCCTTTTTGTTTACATTTACATTATTAAAGATAAATTTACTTTTTATTTGATTTGGTTTGCAATCAACCAAATCAAATTAAAACCAAATTTTATTTTAATTCGCTCTATCCTAATATAATCGAACTTTTCTAGTAAAAACATAAATGCAATCTAATCTTTATTCAATAATTCTTTTTAATCAAAATAATAAACATATCTACAAAGGTTTAATTTTATATATAATTTAAATTTTAAAATTATATTTTTTTTATTTTTTTAATAGAATCTTTTTTATATAGTTAATTTTAATTAAATCTGATTTTCATAAAGATAGAGATAAATGAACATGCACGTCAAATTGGTCAAAAAAGTATAGGGACAAAACATATCCAAAATAAAATGAATCATTCCACAAATTGTAACCAAACAAGGAATGAAAATAAATATTCTACTTTTCATTCTATTCCTCTCAGTCTCATTCATATTCCAGTTCATTCTGCTCCTTGAAACCAAACACAACATAGTAATTTAGTAATTGGAGTGCCAATGATCACTAGTTGGTCAATTATCCTTGTATGGTTACCAAATTATGAAAAATCCAAACAAATGAAACTCTTATATTCTAATTCTTTTCAAGAATATTTGTCTATAAATTTGTAATTGAGAATCCCATATAATGTGGATGTTTCTTTTCAAGGATATACCTTCATCCCAAGCAACAGACAAGCTTAACAACTAGGGCAAAGATCAGAAGCATCTAAAGTTTTCACCTATGAGAAAAACATGCATATGGCATACAGAAGCTAGGTAATGATATGAAGATAGAAAATGCACTGATAATCAAGGTAAGCCCAACAAACCAAGTGACAGCAACTAAAATCTATATACCATGCTAATGAATGGTCTTTTAACACATTTCTGACTTTGAATCCAGTAAAGCTAGGACAGATTGCTTTGCTTAATCAAATATCATGCAAGTCATAATTTGTAATTTGGATCAAAGTAGAATCATAATAAAAGGCAGTATGCTACACAAAAGAAAATTAGCGTGAACTGAAAGAAAATAAGCAGAATGATCATCTTTAACAAACAAATTATATACCTGGCTGAACATAAGTAGCCCAAGCTGGAACTCTTTCCAGTGCTCCCTCAGGAGTATTGAAGTAAACCCTATACCTAGTTCCATGTGGAATTGCAGGAATGTATTTTTTCAGCCATGCTCTGCGCCCTTTACGCATTTCTACCCAGTAATCAAGAGGAGGCTTCTTTGCTTTAAATTTTGCTGTTGAGACTGGATCTCCTATAACACTGAAGATATCGGACTCGTTTCCCTTATCAATTACTTCATATCTAAGATGATCATTAGGACCAAAATTTGTGGCTTCTCTCCATTGATTGTATCGTGTTTCAGCATCTTGTAATTCACCTAATTCTTCTTCAGTCTGGGGGCCATTAGGGCCAAACATCTGCTCATACAACTTGGCAACCATCTCCATGCGTGATTTACGGGACCAAACCTCTCCAGGTTCCCAATAGTCATCGTTTATTTTCTTTAGCAATTCTTCAGCATTAATATTATTGTCACCTTTGTCATATTCATCTACATAATTATACTCTTGAAAATAATATTTATCTGGTTCTTCGCCATCCCTTAACTTATCTTCCAGAATGATAAACCAATAGCCAAAATCATCATGGCCCAAGTGTCCCTCTCTAGCACTGTTTTCTACCGGTGACCACCCATTGAAGTCACCAACAAGTGAACAATATCGAGCACCTATGTAAATAAGCAATGAAAAAAAAATTTTAAAAATCACAATTTTGGTTCCTTTTAAACAAATTATTTAAGTCTCCAGCAACTCTACGTAACAGGCAGACTAATGAAAACCAGAAGATACAGTTTTGAAGGAATGGTCCAAGAGAATTATCATATGGCAGCACGTCTCAATAGAAAAGAGTATGGCCTAAATCAAGTAATAATAGATTCAACCAAAACAACAAACTTGTTGAGTTCAATAACAGATCTTTTATCTGAAATCTTGAAGAAAGATCAACCTGCAAAGCCCCTAGTTAAAGTAGAATACCTGGAGCCCACTCCATGAAGTCCACACGGTGCTGTCTGTGCCTGTGCATGCCCAAGATCTCATACCTATCTCAACAAACAGTACACAGGCATACCAACCCTCAGTTCCTTTTTCAAATCTAAAAATAGCATGAAGAACTTACTAGCATTGTACTTACCCAGAAGCGGAGTCTCTGATATCTATAAACCTAGAATACAAATCCAATCGGCGGTCCTTCAATGCCTTATATCTAACCGTAAAAGAACATAACGTGAGGAAAGCAATTTCTGGGATAAGTACAAAGTAGAGATGATAGTGACGGAGCACCGGTCTCGGAGGAACTGAGCAAAATCGCGGTGAGAGATGCCAAATCTGGAGAGAAACCCAACGGGATCAATTTCGGGCTCCGACTTCCTGCTGCTGGAGCTACGCGGCTGGTTCTTCTGTCGCTGTTGCACGGGAGACGGCTTCTCCTCTGGAGACGAGCAGCATTTCCACGTTCTCCGGGGAGAGCAACCACTCCTTCCGACACCACCGCGTCTGATGTTTACACCGAGAGGGGGCAGAGCCGGGAAGGGCGCTGGGCGAGGGTTTGGAGGAAGGAAGGAAGGCGTCGACAAGATGAAGACTGAGGAGGGCATCGCGGCGGGGTAGTTTCGGAAGGTGGTAGGCGAGGGTCCGAGAACAATCGAGGTGCGCAGGAGAAACTGCCACCGGGAGGCGACGGCCGTCGACCTCTTGCAGTAACTGCAGAAGGCTTGGTGATAAGCCTGAGACCCAGTCCACTTACCCACCCAGCTTACCGTGATTTAATCCTTTGAAATCCTTGAAATCCCGTGGGGCCAAACTTAGGGGTCATTGGAGCGGCGAATTCCACCTTTTACCACCAGAAGGCTCGGTGATAAGGCTGAGGCTTAAGGGGTTTATGAACAATTTCAGTTTGCTTCTCGATTGTTCTCGGATTTCAGTTCTCACCCCTCGAATTTGTAAGACAGCATAAAAATATTTCCCAATACTCGATCAACAAATTTTTCAGTCCAATGAGGCAATGACCTTGTAAAGTTGTCAACTGGGAGTTAATAAGACTTGATTTGTAAACAAAATTATCTAAATGAGTCAATTAGCAATCAATCGACTGAAATTGATTAATTTATAACGGATGTAAAATGTCTTATATAGGGTGTTTGACTTTTCTCATACAAAGAATGGTTATAATAAGATAAAATGTTTCCATAATTTACCTACTTATATCTTATGATGGAATCTAACATAACACAAACTAAATTTATGTTTAGGAATTTTAAAATTTAGGGAAATAGAAGTAGAAAAGGGGTTGAAGGAAGAAAATGCTTGATTGTTCCGTACCAATTTTTTTTTTAACGCTTCTAAAAAAATGATAATTCATTTTAGAATTTATATTTAGATCATTTTTAATTTATTTTTTCCAAACACAAAAACAATTAGCATTTACTTTTAAAATATATATAAAAATTAAAAAAAAAAATGGACCCCAATTTTTAAATTATTATTATTTTCAATGAATTACCATTTACTTAAAAAAATATTTAAAATAAAAAATAAATAAATAAGGCCCCGGAAGCAGTAGGCCTGTACGTAGACCCCACCTTGACCACCCTAGGGTCAGCTTTTGACTTGAAATGAGCAATATTACTTTTTATCACAATTATATCACAAATAATGTTTATCGTCTAAAAAACATCCAAGTATGTATTTGATACACTAATGACTCCACTCACAAAATATTAACTTGAGAATCATTCTCAATTAGATTTATTAAGAGAGTTTTGGCGTGATAGTAAAATCCTTATTGTGTGATGTAAAGATAGGAATTTGAATTTTTAAAATAGCCTCTTACAAAATAGGTATTCACTTGAATCAGCATTGGTGAAAATTTCATGAACCAAACCAAGTTTAATTCAATTAGTTAATGATGGAAATATGTATGTGATATATTCTCCCATTTTAGGGAGAGCGATAAATCATCTATTGATTAATCTCTCATCTCCACAACTCTAGCAACATATTTGACAATAAGCGCTGGGGCGAGTGATTTGCCATATATTTGACAATAAGTATTCTCTCAATGGTGTCGTGGTTAGTCTAATGACAAATAATCATTTGAGTTTGAGACTTAGCTACAGTATATTATGGGAGATTTTTCCTTCCAATGGGTAGCGAATATAAGAACGTTGGTTATTAGAATGAACCTCCACAAAAACTTTCCAATTTACCCTAATGGCCCTTGGTAAATTTCTATGTGATCGGATCGACCATCTCAGGTTTAGTCAGGTTGAAGTCATGGATATCTAATGTCAACTAAAAAAACAACATATATAGACCCTTTTATAAGATGGGTAAATAATGTGAGTGGATGTTATAACATCTATGAATCTATAACTCTTTGAACGGAGTTAATAAGTATATTTTATAAAAAATAATTAAAAAATGAGAAAATCCCAACTATCTCCATCATCAAATTTTATAAAAAAAAAATTCTAAAACATCATAAATTTCCAATTGTCATTTGAATGATCAGATTTTATAAAAAAAAAATATCCTAAACATGATAAATTTCCAATTGTCTGATCAGATTTTATAAAAAAAAAATCAAAAAATAATAAATTCCTATCGGCTATGTATAACGGCCATTCAAATAAATTTCCAATCATCTCAAATTTATTTTTAATTTTTTATTTCTATATTCCTATTTTTATCTGAAATGGATAAAAATAACAGAGAATTTTTAAAAATTTTGCAAATTGTCACAACATGTCGGAAGAATATGTATTTTCCCAAAATTCATAAATTTAACTAAATTATTAATATTCTCAGTTTGCTTCTTCTACCGAATTTCCAAATTCCATATTTGTTCCATAATATAGTCAAAATTTTAAAAATTCTTTGAATTATTCGAATAACACCCCTCCCAGTTCCATATCAAATGTCTACACTTGAATATTGGCAAAATATGAGCAATCCATATTTCACGCCGTCTTCTTTTTATGGATTTTCTAATCCATAAGCAATTGTATTACCCTCTATATCTCCTATAGGGAATGAATCGGCAACACCAACTTCTATCCCGGAGACTCAACTCTATGAAAGAGAATCCCCAATTGACCTCATAAATTTGGAAAAGACGGATTCAGTCACTAAAGGTAGGAGAAAGCAGTCAACCTAGAAAAAGGTTGAAGATGAGTCTTATTGAGATCTATTGTCATCATTAGCGATGACCCAATCATTAACAATGATCAAAAAGTAGATTCTTTATGGGTCGTGTTGTAAGCTACTACAATGAAAATCATCTTGTAAGTTCACTGAGCAAAAGTGCAAGTGTGGTATGATCACACTAGCACAATACAAACCAAAAGAAAGTATATCACTTTAACGCAGATTATAATAGTGCAGTGTGTATCGAAGCAGTCATGGTGTGTATCGAAGCGGTCACAATGATGAGTA
>JBAMIE010094871.1:0-16815 GCA_037177295.1 Kaempferia parviflora | reverse complement strand
CCCCCCCCCCCCCCCCCCCCCCCCCCCCCCCCCCCCCCCCCCCCCCCCCCCCCCCCCCCCCCCCCCCCCCCCCCTCATTCCCCTATTCTCATCAACATTTATTTTTTCTAATTGTAGGTCTATTCCAGCCTGACACCAACTGTTCATTTGGTCAATGTGTGGTCGGCTACAACAGACTCACAAGCAAATATTACAGTGCGTCTTATAGTATTTTTTTTTTAAAAGAATTTTATTAGAATATGTGAAACTTTCTAAAATCACTGTAACATCTCTAGCATCACTGGGGATTACCTTTAAACATTGTTCTCTTTTCTGCATTTGCATCTTTCTTTCATCATGGCTCTTCTGGAGAACTTTGGTTAAGTGAGATCAAAATTGCATTTTTTTTTATGTGCAAGAGCGTGATGGTATTGCCTAAGAAGTTGTTGATAGTGTCAACATTGTATATCAGTGAATTATTGAATCCTGCTGTGGTCTACAGTTAAAAACTGAATTTTGGTAATTTTCTTAAAGTGTTAGAGAGAAATTTTTGGTTCAATCTATGTTTAAAGTTTTGACCCAGTCCTCAGAACACAATATTGCTTCAATATTGTAGCATTTCAATTTTTAGGTGCATGTTACTCTGACAAGGAGGATGGAAGGAAGAAGAATAAGAGGAGGGAGGAAGAAGGAGAGGAAACTTACTTTAGATCGAAAGCAATTCGAGGTGACCTTTCAACTTAGAAGTAGGTCTCAAAGATGCATGGGCTTGGGTGGAGAGCAGTAGAAGGAGCTCGTAGCATGTTGGATTTCACTGAAGGTGAAAGATTCTTGAGTGGAGCTTGCGAAGGAGGAAGCTTTGATGGTGCTTTTGACCAAGGAGGAAACTTAGGAGGAGCTCACGTTGAAGGAAAAAGCTGGGGCGGAGCTTGCAATGAAGAGAAGCTTGGCAAAGCTTGCATCTGAGCAAGCTCAAGTAGAGCTTACAGTAAAGGAGGAAGATCTGCTGGAGCTCGCAATGAAAACAGAAAGCGGCAAGCTGGGGCGAAGGCAGAAGGATCACAATGGGATATGAGGAGCTTCTCATGTGCCAGTTATAAGTGAAACAATGTTTCTCCTATGCCAATCGACTTGACCCCTTAATGGGATGATACACCTATAAATCTAAGTTTTTATGTCCTCAAAACTGTGGCTTAATCTAATTAAGAAATAGGGAGGATATACTTTACCCCTAAAAGATAGGCAACTTGACTTTGCCCTTAGAAAAATATTTTATCATTTGTACACTGTGTTTCATCCTAGCGTCATCTTGCCTTTTCTTAATCCGTTTTAGATTTTGAGCCATTACTTCAATAATATAGTAACTAAATATCTTTGAATACCCTTTACCCTAAAAGATAGAGAACCCTGACCTTGCCCTTAAGAAATCTTTTATCATTTGCACACTAGAGTTTCATCCTAATATCAGTGCCTTTTCTTTATCCGCTTGAGGTTTTGAACCACCACTTCAATAATAGATTAACTAAGTCTCTTTGAATATCCCAATCTTATGTATGATTGGGATGAACATCAAAGTAATTTATATAAGACAAAGTTGAACAGTTAAGTTGCCATCTCCCTTCTTGTTTACTTAGATATTTCTCAATTAAATTGGGCATTGGCTTATTGCAACCCGCCTTCATTAAGTTTCTCGTGTTGACTAAACAAGAACTAGAGCCACCTTACTCAGTGACTCCTAATCGTTGGAATGCTACTATTGGTTACTCTATATATATATACAAATTTGTTGATAGCTAGTTGTCAGATGTGTCCACCCAAACTACCTATGACGTCAACATCCTTGAGTCGGCCTTCATTGGGAGCTTGAAAAAGCAACACTTTTATCTGATGCCTTGATTTTTTAAATATTTGGTACTAAAAGTTATACATTAACTAGAAATAAAACAATATACAAAATGTTAAGGGTGAACTAACATAAAACTCTTTTAAGAGTTGCAGATGTTTTGGATCTATTAATTAAATAGGAGATACTGTTGAAGGGATATTATTAGGAAAAAGTGGGTGATTGAAACAAAGCGGACCATGTGTATAATGACCATGTGTCACGAAATTCCCCTAACATTGTGGTCTGACCTTTGACATGTAATGGATCAGCATATTAACTAATTAAGAAACATTTAAGAGATATTGATATTTCTGTTATATAGTTTGCATAGGGTTCAATGAAAATAATGGTCCATATGCCATATCTATGTGGGATAAATTTGTTTTTCTAAGTTCTTTACAATAATTTTCTCACTAATGCTTATTATACTATCTATATATAAATGAATTTTGTAGGACACTAAATTTTTGCATGTCAAAAATTTATTATTGTTCTAAAAATTAGCCTTGGCGGCCTCTTAGGCGCTAGTTAGCTGCATTGAAAACGTGCTAGTCGGTAGGCGCGGGATTAGGCTACCTAGGCGCTGACTAATCGGTCGAATCATTTAGACGCTGTGGAAATAGTGCAGGGTTTTCGTGATTTTTTTTTAGTTTGAGCTTTTAAATTTAAAGCCCAATTAAAAAAACTGTAATATAACCATGAGTTTGTGTTCGATGATGATATTGAGTTTGTGTCAGATAAAAAAAAGTTGTTGAAAATTATGGAGAAGTAGAATAAATTTGTAATATTTTATGTTTGTAATTTTGAACTCATTTTAAATTTGATATTATTATGTTGGAGTTATAGAATATGATTTATTATGCGATTTAAGTTGATATCGTGGAATCCGCCTAGCGGCGCCTAGTCCTTACCAAGGCGGGCCTAGGTGCTGGTCTGGCACTAGTGCCTAGCGAATTTTAGAACCTTGAAATTTATATTATCATAATTTTGTGCAAAGCACGAGTTATATACTTGTTGGGAGAAATGGACGGTGACAAGACCTCTTGTGTGAGTGCTTTGGTAATAGAGATTTAGATTGCCAATGGAGGCAAATTCACAGCTGGGAGTAGAATGACAATCTCTCAGGCTAAAGTGCGATCGTGCTATATATAAGAATCTAGGGAATAGGGAGTAAACTGTATTTAACTCTAAAAATTCTCATTATAGAATTAACTAACTATGAAAGCAATCAATGTTTGGAACGTATAAAAAATTAACACTCATCACATAGAAGTTAAAGTTTAAGAAGTGAAAGCAAGGCGCAAGGACATATTACATATAAATATAATAACTTATCAAGGTATAAACTTCATCTCGATGTGAGGTTTTGATTGGCCAGAATGCACTGCATCATATGCTTTGAAAGTAATTGTGTTAAATAACTGTTGTTATCCTTATCAATCTTATTTTCTCTAAACATTTCATATTATGTAAAATGGTTCCAGCTATGCCAGAATTCTTGTTTTTGCTGGGGTTGTTCCTTTTTGAATATATCTCTATTCTCTACTATTCTCAACTGGAGTATTCCATAATCGAAGCACCTTTTGAATACAGGAGATTCATGAAGCTTTGGACTTCTCTGGTGGTGATGGAGAAATCTTCAATACATATTCAATAAAATTTTCAACTGACGGTCGAGAGCTTGTTGCTGGAAGCAGCTCCAACTCAATTTATGTATATGACCTGGAAGCAAACAAGTTAGCATTACGCCTTCGAGCTCATTCAGTATGCTAAAATTTTTACTATATACATACTGTAGCTATTCTGTGTTTATGCTCACATAATTTTTTTTCTTATTTTCTGTTATGCTTTTCCCTGATAGATGGTCTAATATCATCAGTTTGAACAAATTAACCTCCAAAGTCCAGTATTTTTATGAATTGCTTGTATTTATATTTCTTCTGAAACCTTTCTGATTGCTTCTCTAGGATGATGTGAATACAGTTTCATTTGCTGATGGGACAGGGCATATCATGTTCTCTGGTAGCGATGATAGTCTCTGCAAGGTGAGCTTCATTTGTGCTTGGCTACAAGAATTACGGTCATCCACATTAAATGCTCATGTTGATTTTTCTGCTCCAGTCTCTACTTTCTGAAAAGCTAAACCTCCATATGTTTTTCTGGTGAGATTGCTCCACCTCACTATGATGAATGCAAATTTAGACTCATATTTTTACCAATTTTGCACTAATGCCACTTGCTTTCTTGGTCTTGTAGATTAAATATTTACTTATGTTATTGCTTATTGCTAAGGTCTTTTAGGGTAGTTTCTTTGTCTCTTGCTTGGTGGATAATTAAATCAAAACATCATTCAGGTTTGGGACAGACGTTGTTTTGCAGCAACAGAAAAGCCAGCAGGTGTTCTAGAAGGTCATCTAGAAGGCATTACATTTATTGATAGCCGTGGGGACGGTCGTTACCTGATATCAAATGGTAAAGACCAGACTACAAAACTTTGGGACATCCGGAAAATGTCGTCCACTGTGAAGTTGTATGTGCTACTACTAATTTTCTCTTGCCGTTTTAATTAATTGAGATCATATATTTAACAAGCTAGTTTATTTCTATGACTCTTGTTGCAGAAATAAATTATATGTTCAACAAACTAAACTAGTGCGTTTTTAGCATAACTGTAAGATTGCATCTATTATTACATTGCTCCACAGCTACCCAGAAAATTTTTATACTTTAACCTGGTGGGAATTTTTCCAGTATAGGTAGTCAATAGAAGTAATTGCTACACTTGCTGTGATGCTTGATATTTTGGCTCTCATTGAAGGGAGAGACACAATGATCCTCCATATGGAGAAGATGATTAGCCAACTGCACAGACACCTATTTAGCATTTGTCAAATTTTATGTTATGTAGTATATTTTATCTGCATCAACCTACAAAAGTTGGTTAGATGTGGAATTTGTGTTTATATAACTCTCATGTTCCTTTGATTGTCATGGTTATTTGCAAGCAATTTGGAATCTACAATATTCCATATCAACGTTTAAAATTTCGAACTGTGCTGTAGTGTTGATTTATGACCTGAATAATATAGTTTACCGTATCATGTTATGCTGATACAGTTTCAATACTTTTTAAATATAAATATACTAATTAAAGATATTATTATTAATATTTAATTAATATACATGTTTATTATTGAGTTATATTTGAGATGTTGAATATTGAGTTTAAATTTTGATATTACCTAAATGTTTAATGCTTATTAAGTAAATGTCAATATAGGGTTAACTGAAGTCCACCAAGTAGACATGATAGCATCAAGTAGGTTTAAATTGAATTTAATTTGTGTTTATTTTACTCAGTTTAAAATTAAACTAAATTTATATATACAATAATAGTATTATATTTTATAAGGTTAGGAATTATATTATATATCTTTTTAAAAATTTTCCTCCATCTTAAAGAATATATTTTTTTTCTATATTTACCTTGAATACAACAACAATCGGCTATATGGATCTTTCAATAGGGGTAACCGCTGATTTATTATATCATCCCCTATTATATCATAATTTATATTTAAATAAAATTTATTTTATTTTATTATTGCTAACAATGTCTTTTTTGATCTTTTTGTGCACATTTGTCATAGTTTTACATCGCCTAACTGGAGCATGTATTGGTTGTCTAAGTACATGATCATACCATATTAAACGTGTCTTTTCGAATTTTTCCTCAATAGGTGCAATTCCAATTGTCTCTCAAATATTTTTATTTCTTATTCTAGACATTCTTCTATCTCTGCATATCTATCTTCACATCCTCATCTATGCAACTCTCATCTTTTGCTCATGTGCTCAGGTCATATAGTCCAACATTTAATTTTATATAATATAGCAGGCCTAACCGCTGGTTTGTAAAACTTTCCTTTAAGTCATAGATCTACTTTACGATCACAAAGAACATATGACGCTCTCCTTCATTTCAATCATTCTAGTTTGTATTCTATGTAAGATATCTCTCTCAATTTCCTATTTTAACAATTGTCTCATTACGTCTAATATTGCTAAACTAAATTTTATATATTCTCTCTTTACTCTACTAAATTTAAAACTTTTCACTGCTAGCATTTCTCGTCAAGATTCGAGTTTAACACTTACTTCTTCACGTATTGCATCTACCAAAATAATATCATGCAAATAACATGCATTGCGGTATCTCATTGAAAAAAATTAATCATCCTTTAAGAGGTTTCTCTCTTCTCTATTTATCTCATGGATGAATAAAGGAAAAAACTTAATCAGGTAAAAAGTTTTTTTTCCTCTATTTACTCTCGGATGAAGAAGAGAAAAAATTACCTGATAAAAAAGAGGGAAAAAATTAAAAGAAGGAAAAAATAGGGAAAGGAATTGAAATTATTATTATTTTTAAAAATAAAAAATAGAAATGAATCAAATACGATATGGCCTCGTAGTAGCCACGACTTCGTGAGGCTGCCGCTCCTTGCCAGTGCCAATCAGCGTACGGAACAGTAAATTTCGCCTCGCATGGCTTGGTATTATATACCATGTTCCAGATGCAATTCTGAACTTAGTTTTTTTTTTAGAATTTATAAAGAATTCATTTTGGAAATAGGAAATTTAATCTCTGTTGGAACAAGTCCTTTAGGTATAACATTGTTCTTTTCTTGAGTAATTTTTTAATTGTGTTGGTTGGCATTTTTAGAAGCAACTCCAATCCCCATGTTGATCATTCTCAGCAGTTTGCTTTTGGTAGCAAATCAATTCTGCGAGAGTTGAACACCTGGTTTTGGTCGATGTTCTCCTTCATCTTCTCATGCCTTGCACTCAACCATGCTCACCTGTAACTCAACCTGCTGTCTTTCAAAGCCGTCTTTTAACACAGCCCTTCACAATCCACCAGTATCTCCACTCGTGCATACAATCATTGAACACAACCCTCTTGTCGAAGATACAAATGTCCTTTCAAAGCCATCCTGACCAGCAAACCGAATGATGGATCTGTCCATTCCCAATAACTTGTTCGATGTGATAAAATTCACTTGATCCATGTCTATAGCCTTACCTATTGGTCCAGATTTGGGAGCAAACCTAACATCGGTGCTTCGTGCTAGTGCAGATCAATTTGGAACGGAGCCATAGGACCCAAATGTGACCTTCACCCTTAGATCTAAAGAAGACCATATCCTCTCTCTTGGCGGACCTTAAAAAAAAATATTAATCTTGTGATACTATACTAGGCCTTTTCTCCTATTAGGATATGATCCAAACATTGGGTTCAGTCGTAAGGGAGAGGATCACAATATTTGATTGGGATTTCCAAAGGAAGTTCCAATAGTAGGTAGCTCTCATCACCTTTGTTATACTCATTCTCTTTAAAATTACTTTTCTTTAGTTTGTTGGATAGTGTAAATTTTCTACATTTTATTAGTTTTTCTTGCAAACCCCTTGCAGACCCTGATAAAAAAAAATACATCATTTGCACAATCTCTTTACTTTTTGTCCATCATTGCCGATCTTAGTTCATAAAAGAAGCCCATTATCCAAAAAAAAATCTTGTCTTGCACTCTAGTTTATAATGCTACTTTATTAGAATCATTTCTATTAAACGATGTTAAATCAAAATAATGGGAGAAAGCACTGCTATCATTTTGCAAATCTGAGATATATAGTTGTTAGTTGCAAAAACCCTAAAATCAAAATACCACATGAGTCTGTTTCGGATAACTAACTTGGGCGGCGTAGGTAGTTTAACTTAAAAGGATAGAAATAAAGATACTCTTTAGATGAACCATTGAAGAAATATAAAGATTAAAAAGAAATTATGAGACTCAATGTAGAAAGATACCTTTAGCCGCATTAAATGACACATGGCAGTGCACTTGCATTTTTCATACCTAGGTGTTATTTGGAGCGAAAACATACAAAATTATCTTTTAGATAGGCAGAGTCTCATAGTATTATTTCCAAAAAGGCTAACATCTTTGCTAGGGTCTAATACACATTGGAACCTCACCCAAGTCCTCACTAAGTGGCAGGTAGACCAAATGGGCTCCTATATTGATAATGTGTGAATATGACCATGCCATCCTAGGAAGGTGGTGGCTGTATGTTCTCTTTGTCACACATGATTGAAGGAAAAAAGATATATACTTTAAAATACAAGGAAAAATGGTAGACTTAATCCTTAGGAACCTAAACCATATACAACAAAGGAAATCCCCCAAACCCTCACTAACATAACCTTAATAGAAATGAGAGATCTAGAATTAATGCCTACACATGTGCTTCAAAAAAAAAAAAAAAAAAATAGCAGAAGCTTTACCTCGATGGTGACATTCATCCCCCCAAGAAATAGTTGGAACGTATGATTCTAGAAAAGTCATTTGATGACTTACCTCCTCTTTAGCTTTAGGAGAAAATTAGAGAGATGAATTCATTCCTATCACTACAGAGATAGTTCTTAACTAAGTCCTTTCTTGAAAAAGAGAACCTTTAATTGAAGCTCAATTGCTCAATTATCACTAACTAGAAACTCTAATTGTATTTTATGATCCATCTTCATGATACTAACTACTTTTTAATTGACCTTTCTCCTTTAAAAAACATCTAACATCACAATAACCATATAACTACTGAAAGTCTAATCATATTTTATTATCCATCTTCATGAGACTAACTGCTTTTTAATCACCTCCTGAAGAGTCCCTTGACAACTCACCACCTTTAAAGAGCATTTTATGTGCAATTAATCATGTCTACATCCACAATTGCCACACTGCCCTGAGTACAAAAGGACAAAGTAAGTTAACTAAACAAAAGGACAAATTAGGAATGCAAGTACCTCATTTACCAATTGATAAAACTACTTATAATAATTTGACAGGTATATGTCCAATTAGTCTTTTTTTTTTTTTTTTTTAGTTTGAAGCTCTTCAACATATTGATTTGAGTTGCCTTTCTCTATCTATTGAACCTAAGAGCTTTAATGTGTGCATAAAGCTCACAGATGGTAAATGCATGGTAGTTTGCTTATAGTGGGCAGGGGTTCAAGTCCCGGGGAATGCATTGCCTGTGTTCGTCCTGCCATGCACTTAACACTTGTGCTCCTCATGAACCTCCTTCCATCGACGTGAGGCCGTCGCATGGGGGCCGTTAATGTGGCTGTTTCACCTTTTTTTTTTAATATGTGCATAACATTAACATATGTTGATACTAAGAGAAAAATAACAGAGTAATTATTCAATATAAGTACAAGTTGATGCGTCTTGTACCCTAAGCAATCTCATTATTGCTCTTCTAAAAGGATTTAAATTCATTCCACTATCCCTGTTATGAGAAAAGTTGATTTTAATATTTATTCATTTGACTTACTGACTTAAACAATAGTTTAATTTTCAAACTAAAAAATTTGATCTCATTGGGAGTGATTTTGTCATAAATTATATTCCTTCCATCTTTATGTCAACACTCTCATCCTTGACACTATCTTTAGACATCATGACTACTATGGAGACACAAAAAACAAACTGTTTTTGACTCATGATGATCATGTCATTTGTTGGTGACTCAACTTAGAAGGAAGCTGTTGACGAAGCCAATGCTCAATTTAAAATGGATCATATGGATAATGGAAATGTAATTATTCCTCACTCATTGAAATGGTCACTATGAAGACATTATTTTCTTTGAAATTACATTCTCTAAGTTCGAGACTTACTGTGCTACTACTTCTTAATCATTAGAAAAAAATGCTAAATTGGAGATGTTGACCACTAGGATGGAATTGAATTTTCCTTAGTAGGCGACAATGGTACAAACAAGGAATTTAATTAAAGTTTTTTTTTTTTCAGAATTTTTAAGACTGCATTTGGGTAGATACTTTTTTCTTCTTCTGGATATCAATTAAATTTAGATAGTTTTGATTTATTAAGTGTTTTATTGAAAGATTAGGAGATTTATTCCATGTTTGACCAAATCAGTTAGGATAGGAATATTTTTTTCGTTGAATAATTTCCAATTTTGTGTATTTTATTTTATTTAATATTTAGATTAAATTTTTTATTTTAAATTAATATATTTTTTATTTACCGAAATCCTATCGGCATGATACAATACGGTACCGAAATCGTATTGTTCCGGTCATAAATCGAAACTCCGATACCGCATGAGATTTAAACCATGGTGATTACTACCACTTGATCACTATCTTCTGTTGAAAGATCTAATGTTTTTGGCATGACTATATTACTATATCGAATTCACTTTTCCCTCAGTTTCTAAGTGACAGCATAAAGTCATTGTCCTGAGGCAGCATAGACAGTTTGTGAATGATACATCTCATTTTATGTTAGTGGCATGGGTGTTGCTGGTAAAAGTTGCTGAAAATTAGTTTCTTCTAGTTGGTGAATCTTGACATATTTCTTCTTGACCTGTATATGCAGTTCAATTCGAAAACCTTCTGGTTTTGATTATAGATGGATGGAATACCCAGATCAAGTTAGAAAGATGAAGCACCCATTTGATCAGTCTGTAGCAACATATAGAGGACATTCAGTCCTTGGCACTCTAATTCGTTGCTACTTCTCGCCTGCCCACAGGTTGGCTTTTCAATAACATTTGTTTTAGTATCTGGTGGTAATAACAAAACACTGAGGACTTTATTTGGCGTTTGCTAATCATCTTTTAATCGTGTTTCATGACTCTTTCTTATCCAAATATAAAGTAATTTACTCTTTTTGTGGTTTTACCAATTTGTACAGCACTGGCCAGAGGTACATCTATACAGGATCTCATGACAATTGTGTCTACATTTATGATGTGGTATGTAAGCTTCATCCTTCATCTTCTCTATCCCATTTACAGCCTACTTAAAAGAAAATTATTTGAATTGTGGACGATAATGGGTAAATTTTTAGCGAACATATATTTACACTTTTGCTTTATTATGACAAGACGCGCACTTCTGACACTCTTAAATAGTGTTTTGATATTTAATCTGAAAAGTTTCTTAGATCAACATTTTAAATCCAGATCCTAGATCCATGTTGGGAGATCCTACAAATCAGTATGGTCCAATATCGTATCATAACTCATATGATATAGGTAATTGTCTTACCTAATAGATGAGCTGTTACTCCCTATCACAATAGATGAAGTTGGTGATAATCATTCCTGTCCGGCTCGTCAACGCGCAATGTGACTCCATATAACTCCAAATGCTCTTTGCATGATCGTATCCGTCCATGATATTTTCTAGTTGATCTTCTTCACTTAAAGCTCCATCAGTCACATTTGTGATTAAGGTTTCATGCTTTCATACATGTAGATATCTAATGTAATTGGTTGATAGTAAGCATTTGACACATTTTCCTTTGTTATCAACCTAATGTAAATATCATATAATAGTAGGTACCTACTTATAATTTTATATTGATGAACACTAAACATAGTTAAATTGGGGACTACAACAATTAACCCTAATTTTCCCATTACTCCTAACATCCTATTAGAGTTGTGATTCTCCACTCCCAAATCTTTCTCATTCATGGAAACCATCTCATTCGAGCCTCATTGTGAGCTTTCTTTGCCACATCATCATCATCTTTGCTCATGTTCCCACCTTCGCATCAATTCCCTTTGAATCAAACCACCTCCGCCGCGCATATATCATTAGCCCCATGTGCTCAACGACATTAGAGTCCATAGTTCCATGCGCATACCTCTTGCATTGAGCACAGATCCCCGGGGTCCACAATCCCTAGTCCCTTCCTGACCAGGAGGAGACCAAAGAAAGTGGACTAGAGGATCCGGTGCACTACCGCTAGATTGCCACAACCGAGCAACATCAACTTGAGTGCAAAGTCATCCATGCACGTCTGTTCAACATATGCACAATGCTTGCCTCTTTCTTATGTGGGGATCCTCTGTGATTGATATTGACAGGTGATATATCCGATGTCATTGCTTCTTTCCCTCTCGTGAAATTGCTGCTGACTCTTCCAACATTTTCAATCATTGTTGTTGAACTCCAGTCTCATTGTTGCTTCTCACCGTGCCCTCTCCAGATGCCTTGCTAGTTTGCCCTTAAAATAGGGGACCCAAAGTTTTGGCAATAAACATTTGCTTTCTTTCAACATTGAGGAACATACTTGGTCGTGACCAACAAGCCCCCCTCAATCCAAAAATGTCATATTCATACTAATCACTTGTCTCCTCAACTCAAAATACAACTTTAGAAATTTTAAGACATAAACATGTCGTTGGATCTCAATAAATATCTTAGGAACCATTTATCAATTCTTATCTTTGATGATCTATATCAGGGAGTCTCTTTCAGTGGACCAAAAACATTTTAACTGATTTCATGGGGAGCTAGCACTCTCTGTGTATGAATCAATTTGGAGACTGATCATGACAAGCAGGAAAGTTCGAAGCATAGAGTTGCTATAGGCAAAAAGAAAAAAAAACTGAATCTCTAGTTGTTCTCCCACTAGGAACCTAATAAATTTCCCTGATTTGACCATTGGTTTGGAGATTAAATGCTGATTAAAACCGAGTTCTTAATTTAATTGGGAATTTTCAAAAATAGTACATACATTTACATCCTTTTTGACACTATCAATGTGGCTAACTCATGCAATCTAATAACTTTAATAAATTTAACCTAAGTGGATCATAGACTTCATTAGATGATGGCTTGCAATGGGAAGGAGTTGGTCTCATAGTGGATGTCATCAACAGAAACTCTATAGGTGAGAGACAAGTCACTAGTGGCAACGACATCACTCATTGCTTGTAGGTGCAAGGAAGGTCAAAACGTGTAGTGGGAACCCGGAGAAGGAAGCCAAGGGTTTTTGGTTCAAGAACGAGCTTGCAAGGAGGGTGTGCGAGTTATGCATGCAACAACTGAGATAAGATGGGGATGTGGTCATCAACAGAGTGGATGGATACATAGAGATGGTAGTGGTGGGGATTTGGTGGTAACAATAGTATTCTTCCTTGGATCATGAGAGTTCGGAGGTGTTGGAGATTGCAAATTATAAAATAAGAAAATAAATTAGGAATTCATCCTTGGATCATGAGAATATGGAGATGGTGGACATTGGAAATTATAGAACAAGAAAATAAATTAAGAATTCATCTTTGATACTGCAACATTGATACTTAAATATCACACAAAATAGAAACTCATGAAGAGGAAAACTTTCTTAAATTCAAAGGTAAAATGAAGGTTTGAGGGTCCTTTTATAGAACAAAAGAAAGTTGCATTCTCTAACGCATTCTTTTGAAAACAATGTCTAGTTTTACTGGTCTAGAATACCTAACAAAAGCATAACAATCAGTTCTTATAACAACATAAAGAAAAACTCAGAACTAACATATTTGAAAGCCTAAAAAATATTATCTACTGAATTAATTAGAGTTCAAAAGCTGCAACAATTTAGGTTTGATTTGTGGGCCAAGTTAGCTGTAGAACCTCACTGCTCAAATTGTCGAGATTCTTGAATCCATTAGTCTCATGGGAGTGAATTGATGCTCAATTATTTGTTCTCCTTTATGGTCCATTGATCCCAACCTAAGTATCTGCAATTGTTCTTTTGTTGTTGAGACTTGGAAGAGTTGGCGATAGATATATAGGTGATGTCTCTTGGCTCTATTAGATTATTGTTAATCTCTTCCAATTATGACAATTAGACACCATTAGTTAATTCTAGTCTTCTGTGGTGCATCATATAGACATATTCTCGATCATTTTAGAATTAGGGTATAATAGAGGATCACACACATTTGGATGGGCTCCCACAAGCTATATGTTGTACTAGGATAATCAAATTGTCATGCATAACTTCCAACTTGGGCTTTGGTTATTGCAAGGGAGATTGGTGGACATGAGCGAAGATGAGAGGGAGGTAGGGATAGGAGAGGAAGAAAACAAAATCTGCATGATTTGCATGACTTATTTACCTTAAGTTTGAGGAGGGAGGGGAGAGGAGAGAGTACATTCCATGATACCCTCATATTCATCTCCTTCAACGGCCCACCAGTGTTCATTACATGTCAAATGCTCTTGTGACTCATCGCATATCATCTCCTTCAAACGTTGCTCACCTAAATGGCTTCATCATAGCTCGACTGAATGCTGCCGCCTACATGCCCTTTTCCCCATGCTGAGCGAATTCATTGGTAAAAAAAAAAAGTACAATCCATTTACTAAGCAAATCCTTAAGGGCTCTTAAAATTAAATATATTTGAAACAAGTTGGATTCATCAATATTTTTATATCAACTTAATGGGAAGTGTTATAGATCTAACTTCTCAGGACCTAAATTTAAATAGCATGTAATAATTGGGTCATATCCTATTGAATTGAAAATTTTGTTCACTTTGGCAAGAATGCACACAGAAATTATTAAACTGATATTGCTACAGTATACTATCTCACTTTTAACCAGTAACATATATGTTCATTTGCTTGCTCACGAGGAAATGTTATTGGATCAAGGTTGTGTGAATTGGTAGTTGGTCTCAAAACAAAATTATTGAAGGCTCCCTTATCCCACCTTAGGATGAGTCTCTGATTGTGAAGATATGGATCCTTCACGACAGGAGGGCCACTGCTGCTGCTACTACTATTCCCATGCTGTTGCTATATGTATTCTGATGCTGCTGCTATTACTATTCCCATACTAAAAGTGACCTCCATATCAAAATTAGCATGAGGGAGCTCTTGCTCGTATTTGCACAGCATTCTCACTTCTCAACTTGTAGCTCAAATTCTCAACATTGTCACTTGGACATGCAAACTCATTGTAGACATTGCTCAAACATGTTGCGTTCGAACTCCTTCCATAAGTGTTACTCAATTTCCTGCCTCTTCTCAGCTTGTTGATTATTGAACAATTTACAAACTTTTCGCTGCACTTGGTGTCCAGGTTTTGAGAGGCTCCAGGATATTACATTATAGTGACTACACTTCTCAATTATGTCTATTCGCTAATTGGATTGCATTCTTGCATGCGTGATCATCAACATGAGGTTAATGGTGAAAATTGAAAATTTTAGAGGGCTAGAAAAGTTGAAAAACTTGGAGTGTTTAAAGTTGTTTGAGAGATAATTTAGAGGGAAATATGTTGATAGGATATTATTGGAAGATGAGCAAAATGAGAAATAAATATATGTTTATAAGTGCTTATCGGGCAGTATACCACACAATACTGAGCAATACCATTGGTACAAGGTTTTATACCACACAGTATGTGTCACCCAATACGAAATCAGAGTACATAGCATTTATAGGTGTGTATGAGTAGTATACAACTTGGCATAGAGTGGTACCAACCATTTCTACTAGGTGATGCTCCCTCCTTGTAGCACTCAAAGGTCCTTTCAGAGTTGGACGATTTTGTGCTATCAAGTGCTGGTCCCTTGTTGCATAGTTAATAACTGGGCGAGGTACCAGTTTTCAAAATCTTGCTTGGAACTTGTGTGGTTCAATGCCTAAAACTTGGTTGCTCAAGAACCAACCAACATAAGCAAATGAATTTTTCTAAAAAAAAGAAAGCCCGAATATGTTTATATGAACTTTTCCTAACATGGATTCATCAAGCAAATAGCCCGAATTATCCAAGATCATGTAAAACATCGCCCTTAGATACTTCTATCTTGCGTTCATAATACTTCTGATATGGTTGTTCTTAATCCTATAATTTGTGTTGTAGGTGACTGGAAAATCTGTAGCAAAACTTGAATGGCACTCAGCGATCATAAGAGATTGTAGCTGGCACCCCTACTTCCCCATGCTCGTCAGCTCTTCTTTGGACTGTTTTATAAAGAGGTGGGAGTTCCCCTGCAACTCATCTCCACCCTGGACCAAGAAGAAAGCCCGGCGATTACATGTTGCATAAAGAAATGGATGTATTTAAAGTTATTATGTCAGCTACAATATGTAATTATCAAAAGACTAAGAAAAAGTACCATGGCAGCTTTCTTGTAAGTGTATATGTATATATTGTCGTTATGTTTTATTCTGTTAAAGTGAGACGAAGCTCATTTCATCGCTCTATGAAGGTTTTATAATGTCCAAATGCTCCTAAGGTTTGAATCTTTACTCATTGTGCTCCTTCCATTTTCCATTAAAAGGAGAAACACACATTATGCATTTGTTTTTATTATTTATATTATGATGTGTATTTGACAATCTTACTTGGCATTTAAAGTTTCATAAATTGCAAGAGATTAATTAAAATTGTCATTTATATACTCTTAGCTGCTCTCTCAAACAGGAGCATTTCGAAACTTTAAATGCCAAGTAAGATTGTCAAATATACATAATATAAATAATAAGAACAAATGCATAATGTGTGTTTCTCCTTTTAATGAAAAATGGAAGGAATGAATGAAATGAAAAATACAAGAATGTTTGCACTGACAATCTACAAAGCATTGTGTAACCCTCAATTAGAATGATCACTAGTCAAGAGGTCCTTAATTTACGATTAACATTTGATCAAGAAACTCTCGGAATAGATAGCCACCATCCTCACTGATCATGCTCAACTTCTCATAGCCGTTTAGAAGTAAAACTCCTCTAAACAATTACAACATTCATTCTCCCTAAATATGCTGAAAACAAAGAAAAGAAAGATGGCTACTAAGTGTGTGATGAAACTTTCAACCTTATTCAACCTTTTGGATTATTTTAGACACTGTCCATGTCAATGAAGTAGTGAGTTCCAAGTGGTTAAAATCTCTTCGAGAGCTTCTATACAGATAATTCTAATGGTCACTTGGTAAAAATAAGATAAGATTGCTCTAGTCAACTAGTAACCTTTGTCATTTGACTAGAAATCTTTATTAGTCAATTTGAAACTCAAAAAATGAATGTTAAGACTCTAATGGTAATATTTTAGTCAAGTAAAACATTCAATTAA
>JBAMIE010094357.1:0-16823 GCA_037177295.1 Kaempferia parviflora | reverse complement strand
CCACACTGGGTCCGGCTGTCCAGAGCCCTACACGTACTGGCAAAGCGGTGACGGCAACCCACACGTGTGAAAGTTAATGCCACGAGACGAGACAAGAAAAGACTTATAGGCCTAATTTCCACCCGCACGCGTCGGAGTTCTCGACGTCTCCTTCGCTGGCTTCATTTCATCCATACAAATGCCAATTTACATGACATCGCGTCGCCGTTGGATTTAATTATCGTTGGGTCCCGCTTTCCTTTTATGATGGTAACGTGCAGTGTCGACACGTCACACGAGGCAGGGTGGTTTTTAAAAAAAATATTTAGGTAAATATTAATATTTTAATTATTCTTTTTATCCACGAGGATAAAGCATGTGATTCTTAGAAAAGTTGAATGTGTTTTTTTTTTTTTTTTGATAATTCATGCTTAATCACTATTTTATCTTCTCCAAAATAGTATATGAAAAAAAAAATATTAATCAGACTGAATCTAATCTTAAGAAAGTTTCCTGACTATTAGGTAAATTAGAAAACATTAGTGGCGGGTGACCTAAAATTTTAATATCCTTTAATTATAAGTCTTATTTGAAGAAAATTTAATGGAGAATTGAGTTAAGTATAGCCGGTCAAATTGAGTTAATTTGGTGATGTTTAAATTTATTTGATAAGGTAATTAACTCATGTAAAATTGAGTTAAAAAATAAATTAAATTATTATTTAAGTTTGTTTGGATTTTTTTTCCATGAATTTAAGTTTAATTTGGTTGGTTTAGATTTGAATTATTGTTTAAAAATGTTTATATTTTAAATTTATTTGTTTGATTATTGAATTTAATTGCACGAGTTTATTTATTCATTTTAATATGTTTTATAAGAATTTTATTAGTAATTTAGATATTCAATTTTTTAAACCAATTAATTTTAAAAGTGATGAATCCGGTTTAATAAAAATTTTCTATCAACTACTAAGATAAATTTTGTTAGTAATGCTCGATAGGCAGTGTTCCAGGATTGTCTTCCCACTAAATGAAATTAATTCACAGTGTGTTATAGCTGAGAATCGACCAATAATGTCTGGCTAAGTACATAAGCGTTGCTTTGTAACTGGAGGCTTTTATCGATGGACATGTGGTAAAAGATGATTTGGTCACCTTCACTAATCTATCCTTGAGCTAACACGAAGGAGCTAACTAAATCAAGGGTTACTACTAGCTATTAGTGCAAGTGATCAAGGGATGGGAGAGCGTATGCTCGGACGTACCGAATTTCGACTCTAAAATATTATGTGACAAGCTCTTATATCTTAACTACAATCTCACTTCGAGGAGACATGATTTATTAACATGTTGATAAAAGTTCATAATTTCTATTGAGAAATATTAACAAGTTGAACCCTAATGCGTATTCAAATTTATATATTTTAGGCTAACAAATTATTCAACATTATTTATTTTTTTAATTATATATATATAACATAAATAAATTCTTACCAAATTAAATATCAAATTTATTTACCCTTTTCATTTTATGCCCCTTTATTTTAATTATTATTATTATTTACTTTTATCTTAGAGTTTAAAATGTTATATTTTTCTTAATAATTTGTAAAATATAATATTGGCAAAATAAATACGAGTAAAATCGAATTTTCGCGCTCATCAATTAATTGTGTTGCCAAGTGCCAACTATGCCGAAAACGCGCCAATGGGGACCTCCCCCACGAACCAGCCCATGGGGCTGCGTCTCGATTCAATGGCTACGATGAGTCCCCACGCCCGCTCGAGTAAGCTGGACCGCAGGATCCCAACCGGTCGACATGATGGTTTGCCGACGCCTGCCTGGCATTGGACCGGCACGGTCCATTTCCTTGTCCGCCTTCCACCCGACCGGCCTCGTTGTCGATTTTAAATCCCTAAAACGTTTCCACGCACTGACGGAAACCTTGTCGTCGACGGCTCCGCCTCTTCCCCTGTTTCCCTTCCGCTATAAATCCAGAACAGGGCCGTCTCGTCGGCAACCAGCTCGCTGTCTTCGACCCTTTCATCCCAAGGTCGCAGCTTTTGGATCGATTGGTGGCTTCCTGTGCTCGTGCTTGGGTTGAGAGGAAGCCAGTTGGCATGGCGAGCTACGTCGAGGATACCGAGCTACGCCTTGGTTTGCCGGGATCCGATGCGGTGGCTACGAGGGGTAGCAAAAGGTCGCTGCTGGAGGATGACGCTGCGGACGACGATTCCCGCTGCCGAAATGGCGGATCTGGCTCGGCGGCCAAGTAAGTCGTTGAGATGAAGAAAAATGCGAACTTTTTTTATTTTTCTTTTGCTGACGGGTAGATGTTCGGTGAAATTCTAGGGCTCAAGTGGTCGGGTGGCCGCCGGTCCGAACGTACAGGAAGAACAGCTTCCAGGCGATGAAGGTAGAGGCGAAGGTGGAACCGGAGGCTTCTGGGTTGTTCGTGAAGGTTAGCATGGATGGAGCTCCTTATTTGAGGAAGATTGATCTCAAGGTTTACAAAGGGTACAAGGAGCTCAGGGAGGGCTTGGACGGCATGTTCAACTGCTTCTCTCAAGGTGAAGAATCATGATCTGACAGTTATTTCCATAACAATATGTTTTTTTGTGTGTTTCACAACAAATTAGTAATGAAAATTCCTGTTCTTCTATTATTCAGTAGATTTGTCAAGAAAAGAAGGGTGCAATGGATCTGAATACGCCATAACTTACGAAGACAAAGATGGAGATTTGATGCTGGTCGGAGATGTTCCTTGGGAGTAAGTCTCATGATTTCCTTGTAATTAACTTGATTTTGCACTAATTCAAGCATGCTTTCTCTGACTTCGATCTCCTTAATTTCATGTGTGCAGGATGTTTATATGTTCTTGCAAAAGGCTAAGGATAATGAAAGGATCTGAAGCAAAAGGTTTGGAATCCAGACAATAAGAAATCCAGAATTCCTATACAAAGATGCAAAAGGAATCGAGTATTTTCTCTATGAAAATAGATAATTTTGCTTGGATTTGCCCTACTCCACAGTCCTGCTGAAAAGAAAGCTTGAAACTGCATCTCTGTCAACTGGAGCATCTTCTGAAAAACAAAAGATGCTAAAGGAAAAAAAAAAAAAAAAGTTCTTCAGGACTTGTATTTCACGCAATTGTACATAGAAATTCTGCTTGTTTGTTTTTGTATCAAAGTCGAATAGTGTGGTTGAGGTTTTGTATCTTCCTGCTATTGTGTAAAAGATAAGAATCAAGTTTTGAGTACATCCCTTGTCCTTTGAATCAAAGTCCTTGTGGATTGAAAAATATATTTATGGACATGCAACAATGCTCCATCGTCTCTATTGCAGTAAACAGGGCCTAATCAGACGTGCAAATAATGCTCCGACAGCACATGTGGTAGGAAAAAATAGAATCTATTACGTTAGCAGTATTATGTAGTAGGTCTCGTGACTATTTATTTTGAGATAAATCAGAAAATTATAGTGGATTAGTACGGAGAAATTTTTTTTAGATTTTTATCAAAAAGGTGTACATAAAATTTTAAAATTATCAAAAGGTATACGTTACTTTAAAATTTACCAAAGAATATATTTTTTTAAGTGTTTTACCTATTTTACCCCTCTCTGCTAGGTCGTTGGACCTGATATTATGGGCCTGATATGAATAATATCAGGCTCAACGACCTAGCAGAGAGGGGTAAAATGGAAAAAATACTTGAAAAAGTACACCCTTTGGTAAATTTCAAAATAATGTACGTCTTTTAGTAATTTTAAAATTTCATGTACGCATTTTGGTAAAAACCAGAAGGTTTTTTCCTTAACTTTATCGAGATTCGAACCTCTACTTTATGGTAGCAATTCTGTCCTGTACTAGTCAATTCAACCCTATTTCGGGAGAAAAATAAATGAGCTTCTGACAACAGATGGCGGCAAAAGGAGATGCGCTCGCCCTCAGTGTCCTCGTCGACCCTATCTAGGTCAACACGGAGAAGGTAAATCAAGGGAGGCTACTAGCCATTAGGATAGAGACCACCGCATGCAAGAGCGTTTTTACTTGTTTTCGTAAAGTTTCAAATCCTAGACCTCATGATGGTAATATCACATGTGCTAACCACTAGTCAGACCCCGTGGGGCCACTCCCGACATCACATGTGTTCAATGAGAAGGTGAAGAAATGAGTTAGTTAATGCTTACTTTGAATTCCACTGGTTTGGCTGAAGATATCTGAATACATATTTTCAGGAGACATTGTGGAAAGTTGCAGTAGATATAATAATAACTCATTGTGTCAAAAGTTGTTCCTCAAACCCAAACACACCACACATGAGAAAGATTTTCTTTGTTTCTTGGTTGAGAAGTCAATGATTCATCAAGCAAGAAACAAGCTGATTGATTATCTTTGTGACAAGCTACCTAATGTGCACGCTGGCAGGCAGTCCACTGCCCTATTCAATGCACATGAAGCACAAGACGCTGGAACTCTGAATCAATGTGGGTGTAGTTTGGTTAGCAAATAGGGACCACAGACTGTCTCGGTTGAGTGCCATCGGTACAGGAAGAGGTTCATGTCAAACCCGTGTTAGTCCTCGGCTTGACTCGTGGCACCTCTAGTCGCGAAGGGCTGCATTGAGTTTCAAAATGAATGAATTCAACAGGCCAGCTGCTTTCTGGCTGCTTTGTTGAATTCAGATTAAGAGCCAGCAAGCATTCATTGAGTATATGAACAGCAACCAACTCAATGTCAGTAATGAAGGGACCAAACAGACAAGCCCTTGAATCCTATAAACAAATAAAATTTTAAACTACAATTAATTAAAAAATAAATTAATTATTTCAAAGAATCTTACATTCCACAAAAAGGTTGTATTGACATGTTAGTCGTTTCTTAAACAAACAAAAAAAAAATCTCAATCTGGCTGCAAATAAATTTAGGAATCCCTATTGTACAATTTTACCACAAAACATATCTAGAAACATAAATGTTCCCAAGTGTCTTTGTTTTCTCAGTTCTAACAGCTCTGTCATTGATGCTAACTGCCAGGTGAAAGCAAAAGAATGCTTGTAAATTCGTAGAACAATAATGATTTATCAACAAGGATGACTGAATTCTTGATTAGCATTCGAAAACTTTGTCTTGTATCATCTGACATTCATCATCGCTCAAAGGTAATTACCATCTTCGCTGGAATTCGTCCAAGCAAATTTCACTTAGCTGGTACATCCTTCTCTTGCGGTGTATCACCGTCATTGTGTTTAAGTTCCTCCTCTGGTTCCTGATCACTATCGTTATCGTTTCTGTACTCGGTCGGTTTTGAACTTGGGTTAGTAACAACGATGACAGAATGGTCACGAAGTTGACTAGCTTCATCATGAAGTTGACTAGCTTCACTTGTGAAGGTATCCTCTTTATATTCAGTATATGAAATGCCAAACCTCTGGCCATAGGTCAAGCCTGGACAGTGTCCCTGTAGAATGTTTCAATTTGTAAGGATGATATAATAGATAAGATAAAAGGGATCAAATGAAATATTTTGTCGAGCAAGCACGTGTCATTCAGCCTAGTCTATCTATCCACCCTAACGGCCCAATTAGTTCAGATGCTCGGCCTAATCAAAATACCCCATGCCTGACTGAAATGTCTAGTCTGGTTGACATAACTAGCCAGCCCAACCGACAAACTCTGCGTAACCTGGTTTGCTCATTATAATTTATATAGTTTTGACATTTTAAGGTTATGGAGTAAGACTGTATTTTTTAGAGAATGGAATAAAGAAATAGCTATTCTTAGTGTTATCACAATTTCATGTGAATTGATAATCCAAGCTCTTTTTTGCAATCAAACATCGGAATACACTTGTTTTAAAATTAGGGAATAGAATAGTTATTCATATGAACCAAATGCATCATTAGACACTACGTATCCATGCTTCTCATATTTCACAATCCTATCTCCCACTATCATGGTTCAGCAATTAAGTATCGATATATGAATTTCCCACCAAAAGTTATCACCTCAACCCATCCCCTAGTTGGGATTTGTTCTAGTTGGTCCATAATACTTGCTAAGTATCCTGCTGCTAAGGAGACATGGTATTGGTATCCCATAGCATATAGTTCAATACATCTCTCAAATAGGGGGGAGGGGGTTGACTGCTGGTCCCCTCGCGGATTAGTTGGATTGTAAGAGCGGGATACTATTCACCAAAAAAAAGAGGAATTATTCATACCTTTATGAAACCTGAAGCCGAAAATGAATTCTCGGTATTGGACTGATGAACTTGGGTGCTGTGAGGATAAGTATTATTTGTTTCCTGATGTTTGAGTGTTGTCTCATAGGCATCATATTCATGTTTAGCTTCATCTTTGCAAAATGCTCCAAAATACGAGCAGTGCTCGTTGATAAATGATATTTCTGGAGTAATAGGCAAAAGGTGACCCTCTGTACTAAATATGTACCTGCAGTTAAAGGGATCAGTTAAAAAGCTTTACTTGCAGTAGAATATTCAAGCTATATCTAGTGATACTTACTTGTATGGCCCATTCTCAACAATATTATCTGGACCCACAGCTAAATCAAAAAGCAACCAAAGATATTTAACCTGCAACGTTCTACAAGTTAGGAATGATATAAGAAGCTACTTGTTCAGTGCAGATAAAGTTAAATTAGGAGGGGAAAAACTGCAGGTCCTTGCAGATTTATGAAAGCGAATATATATCAGATCCAAAGAAGAATCAGTTTAACAATGAATGATGCAGGCTATTCTTAAACCATATGGGTGGAGTTTGGCTTTCTCATTATAGTTTAGTATTTCACCTATAGTTGAAAATTGAAATTATTGAGTCAAACTTCATGTTAATACAAACTCATTCTTACTGTTTCAGCGAGGAAAAAACTTTCCATATGATCATCCTGCTTGTGAGTCTCTACATCTGCTATGTGACAATATCCACATGGGCACCTAGCTCCGTATTGAAGACTTGCCACCACGTCCCTTCCAACATTAAGGTACCTGGTTGGCATATGAACATTTGCATATATGTAATGCTGACAGATAATATTTTATTGTACAAGTATACAGTTTATTTCATTAGAGAAAAGATGCAAACCAAAATCAAAGCTATTGTGCAAGCATCATGTGAACAAGTCCACATATTACCTTAAACTCAGATGGCATGTAAAATGGAATAATACATAAAGAGGTAAACATGAAATGATAATCATAATTGAGTGGATGCAAGATATGTTTAAATCCTAACTTTTAGCTCAGGGGAATTACCATGAGTCATGTCAGTCTTAGTAGAACATGAACCAGATATATCAACAATTGGTTATTAGTGTTGTGCAATTTATTCTAAGCAGAAACAGAAAAGAATGTTTTTCATGTTCCTTGTTCACTACTCAGAGAGCACTCTCACAGATGAAAGTTTCTATAATTCTGAAACACCTAGAGTATAGCAAGATTTTCTGGATACAGATTCTAAAACACGTACCATTATTGTTAGCAAGAAGTCCATACCATTTTATCTTTCTCTCTATACAAGAGAGCCTTGTGCAAGTCTAAGGATTTCTAGAATAGATTTGATATTTTAACTGCTTGCTTTTCATAGAGTTGGAAAAGAACCATCTAGCTAACCACAGATAGTTGGGAGAAATACTTGAGGAGGATGATGATTTGATATCTTTAGTAGAATTATGGTTAAGAAACTTCTGATTCACAGTTCAAAGAGCATACCTGGGATCTCTGGTAGCTTTAAATAGCCAGTAATTACTCTCAATCAATTCTGGTCTCAAGGGATAACTCTTTTGACCAAGCTGAAATTGAAGAACCTAGCTATGTTAAGAAAACTATGGGGTAAACAAAAAAAAATATAACTCAATTCAAGTACCTGGACACTCATAGTTGCAAGATTAAAGCCCTCTGGAGTAAATCCATACTTTTTCCAGACACTGAAGAAAGCAGCATGTGTGCGGATAGCAGGATCAATATCTCCAGCTAAAACCTTACAATTAATATAATCAGCAATGCAGGAATATTAACTATTAGACCTACAATAATTTTTTTTTCACAAAAGTAAATGTTTAAAACCTGAAGCCCTGGCCAGAATGCTTGTAAACTGTTAAACAATGGCCAGACTGTAGCAGCAGAGTTCATATTCACCTCCACATACCTGTAAGTTGTTATAAAGGACAAACAATGCAGAAAAATGCATTTGACTGCATCAGTTAAAAGAATAATTGTGAAAGCATGGAAAATATTAGAAGTCCACAAAATAAGGAATCAGAAATCAAGGAATACTCAAAGAGAACATAAAAACTGAAATCAAAGTTTAATAGAACAGGAAGAAATGATAACACACCAAGGATCGTGGTGAAGGTAATGCATAGCTGCCTTGTAAGCTTCTTGAAACATAAATAAGTATTCCTCATCTCCAAACAACAAATATGCCTGTTAAAGGACCAACAGGTGTAAATGAACATATACAATGCAATTTCAATTCATACGAGAAAAAGAGCTATTGTCAAGCAAAAAGAACGGCCTGCTTAACTCAATATTGACAGTGGATTGAAAGCTATAAAATTTTCAAATTCAAAAACAATTTGAATTTTGTTTATCCTTTGTGTAGAACACTTTCTTAGTGGCATCCTAGTGAGAATGTATTCCATTTTACCTTCTGAGTTTGATAGAGCTGTTTTGTTTAAACAACCCTCAAAGATGTATCAGTCATAAGGGGAACTCACACATAGTTACCCTCGGCAAAAGGCTTATTGGGGTCCCATTATGTCAGACTAGGCAGAACCAGGACCCCATTTCCAGAACACTAGCTGTATGATAGTGGCAGTAATTGGGTTGCTATAAAATGTAAAACCATAGCCTAGATGTAGTAAATTAATTGAGCAGTTGATTTTCTGCAGGTATTTGGGAAACAAGGATTGCAAAACGGGATTCAAATCAGTGTCACATAATAAGAGAGGCAATTAAAGTGGGAAGGAAGGTGATACAGGCTAGAAGATTAATTAATGTAAATGAATTTAGAATTTAGTAAGCAAGCAAAACATGCCTTCAAAAGGTATTCATAGAAAGAATCAATGCTCGTTCCTATCCCAGCATCCTGCATGAAGACAAATGGTAGCATTGTAATTTGAAATATTGGGATAACCACTCATAAGCTTAAAGCATAATATGTCCATGCCTTAATTAAAAAATCCCACACAAAAATTGCAAACAAGCATGTTTTAAGTATGAAAAAGTAGGAAAGTCTTGATACAATGAATCATAAGTATCAGCACTAAAAAAACACTTGATATGAGTCTAAGGTTCTCATGTACTCTAAGCAGTTGCAAGCTGTTGACGGGTTGCAGGTTGTTTCACATCCTTCCATTTACAACAGAGTCCAGACTATATGTGCTTGGTGTCCAGGGAATGATGTATGAAAAAAGGTTATCATGTGAATGGATTAAAATTTCGAGTTGTTTCGCCAAATACAAGCGAAACATCTCGCTCTGCCCATGGACCGGCACTGGCACAAGCACGCCTCCGGTTTCGGTGCACCGCAGGCATCCGGACACATTGCCAGGGCCCGATGACGAGTCCGGACTCGCCACCGTCATGGCGACGCGGAACGAAGGTAAGGTTTTAAACTTAGGTTAATTAAATAAGGTTAATAATTAATCAACTCCTAGCTATGATTGAAGCAATTTAAATAGGCTTAATTAAAGCCTAATAAAATTATCCCATTAATTATATATATATATAACTTAATTTTTTTAGTTAATATATTTTATATTTAAAAATACCAAAACTACGTCGGCATGACACGATATGGTATCGAAATTGTATGGTTCAGGTCTAGGACCTCGGCACGGCTCGAGATTTTAAACCATGATCTTTGAACATAAAAGTTACAATCATGTACTGCTCATAACAATATAAATCTAAATTCATTATTATGAAAATAAAGACAAGAGAGACCTTACCTTTTGAGTCCACTCACCAGTGAAAATGTTGATATGAGCTCCAACAAGATTGATCTTTGATTTGCGAGCCCATATTCCTCGCACAGCATTTTTTGTAACTTGCTCAAAAACTGAAGGATCACAATATATGCAACAAAGTCATGGAATAATCCAATATTAATTGAATCTAGAAGAATTAACATTATGTATTTCCAGTGTCAAAACAACAGAGTAATTTTCAACTAATCTGACACCATTTGGTAATACATTACAGCACATGTTATTTGTCCTGTTATCCAGTTTATTGAAGCAAGAGGAAAGCAGCTCGCCCTGCTTATATGGAAAAGCACTGATGATTAATTTTGTCAATGTGAAATTGCTAGGTGTGTGTGATTGGAAATGTTTTTTTTCGATTGATAATCAAACATATATGATTTGTAGTATTTGGTTTCTCATTCATAATTAATTTAGGTACTTTGACAGTACACAAGTAGGTCACAAAATAATTAATTCATCAATGCTATGCATAGATGATTTAAAGTAATTTGTTTCTGATTGATAATGTTTCAACACTCCTAGCATACATATGATAAAATTTTAAAAGTATTTTGTCTCTGATTAATAATGTGTCTTCTTTTCTAACATTCAGATATTGAAAAGGAAGGAACAATTCTTGGAGAATATACATTGCTGAAACTTAATTACTAGATAAAATGTTAAATCGAAGCGAATTGAAATTCTCTACTTGAATAAGCCAGATTCTGTTACAAATGTGGTACTATTCTGATATCAGTTGTTGCTAAGGATGTAATACTTCTTTGTGGCTAATTATTTGAAAAAGGAAAAACAATCATCTAAAGGAGGAAGAAACAAGAAACAAAAAACATAGTTTAAATATATTCCTAGAATGATGACTGTTGACTAGACACACATAGATGATGATTTAGGAAGCAATTAAGCATGTATTAATGCAGATGGCCTGAATGCCTACAAAGTGCAAATTGTTCCACTGTAGTAAAAGGTCAAGGATGACAAAACAGGATACTTAGCAGCTACATACAGTGTCACTGGCAAAGTCTTGATGGAAATGACATTGCAATCAATCCATACAAACATTTATGTGACTAGTGTTTTAGCGCTTCAAATGCCGATGAAATTTTATATTTGTTACTGCTATTTGTTTGATTAAATAGTCCAGAGTAAAACAAAAAGAATGACACTAAAAGCACAGAATCCATGGATGAAAATCAAATTGAGCAACACAAGTTGCATTTCCCCTTTCATTTACTATAGGAAAAAAAAATACAAAGTCTTCTCAACTACATGAAGCAGATATAATAAATCCTAAGAAAGACATGGTGAATATAATATCCCATGGCTAAGTATCAAATAAAAACTTGACAATTTAAGAAAAATTGAATTTTCAACATGAGGGCATTATCATTTTACGAGTTAGATGGTGATGGAGAATACAGTATCCCACGACCAAACAAAGTATCAAATAGACACTTGACAACTTGAGAAAAATCAAATTTTCAACATGAGACCCTTATCATTTGATGAACTAGATAGATCAACAAAATTTGGTTGCCCTCATAAAAAAACTAGAAATATAAAATTCCTACATGTAAGAGTTGGATCTGGAGTCCAAGCGAGCTTTGCTTTCCATTTGAGGGTTCACTATTTATTCATTATTCCATATTCATCTGTAATCACCCAAGGAGGGAAGATTACCTATTATTTCAGCAAAGAACGAGGTGCCATGTTTTATGCAATAACATGTTTTCTACAACAGGTAATGGTAATGAGGCAGAATTTTTATTACAGAGTGGAACTCAATCGATCATTCTGGTTCCTAAGAAAATAGGTGCATCTTAAACTAAATTTTCCATGAAAGTAATAATCTTGGAGTGTATAATTATGCAGTGAGTTGGTGTTACTGATGGGACAAAATATTTTTCTTACTTCAAACATCAAATACTGAACTAACCTGGGTTGCCAGTTAAACGACTAAGCACCCCAAATTCCAATGTCAGAGTACCACCACCTGCTGTTGATGTTATCTGTAACCAGAAAAAATATCATTGAATAGCCTAAGCTTCAAAATTTGCAGAATTGCCAAATTATAATCATGTTATAACTAAGCTCCAAACTTTAAAAAAAAAAATGAAAGTCGTAAAACTCAACAATTCTTAATCTTCAGGATAAGTTAAATGGAGGTATACAAAAATTTTAACTATTATACTCATATCACTAGGTAAATATGCAGCTATGAATATCAACAAACAATCAGGAGATTTTAGAAAGGCATGTACTAAATGTTCCAACAAAATCAGAAACAAGTAAATCAGTAAATCTACTAGGTTTGGCTATAGGAAAGAGTATTTTAAGTCACAAGGAATATAGGCTAGCTTAACAAGAATAAAATATTCAAATGAATTAAATTGTTTTTTATTACATCAACAGATTTTTTTTTTGGACTGCCTCTACCCCTCAGATATTCTATTCAATTGATTCTCACCCTATCTTCCTTTATTTTACCATCTCTTCAAGCTACACCTATTTGGTTTCAAATATTAATTTTCTTGTTCTATCCTTTCTAGTAATGCCGTGAATTCATTTAACATTATCATCTCTACCACCTTAATTTTTTCTAAGTATTACTTCCGAACAACCAAACACTCCAATTCATAATGTAAGGCAGGTTGTACCCTAGTCTTATAGAATTTTTCTTTTAGCCTAAGGGGCACATGATGTTCACAAGGGAATCTAAAACCTTCTCACCATTCAATTCTCCTCTATCCTACTCCTCTATCTTATTAATGATATCCTCATTAATATGTACTTCTCATAGAACAATAGATCCAAGATACTTTAACATTAACTTACAACAATTTTATGTCCACTCATCTGGACTATCCTCTTGATTCTTTTCTTATTACTGAAAGTGCATTTCATGTATTCATTTTTTTCCTACTTACCTCAAATCCTTTAATTTCTAAAGATGCTATTAGGTGAAAATATGACAAATAAATAAATTAATCCTAGAAAACAACTATAAGGCATCAAGAAATTTAAAGCAGATGGAGTTTGAGTCTGGAAGCAACAAACTTGTTCAAAGAACTCAACTCTTGAGATTGACCAGAGAAGTTAAATTGATTTTAAATTGGATGTAAAATTGGATCAAGCTTAAGAATGTGATAAAATACATGTCAAATGTCAAGTGCGATAGTATAAAAATAATACATTATCAAAGCTAGACAGTCTCCAATCCCTTGTGAATTTCAAAACAGGCTGTAATAACAATAATCAGAAAAGCATAGCAAGAGAAAAGTCTCATGGTTCAAATAAATGGTGTGAATGACCCCTTTTAGTGATGAATCAACCTGGCAAAACAGATCAATGTTCAAGATTGATTTGACATGTGCAAGTAAAATAAAATCCTGATTGCTCATGCTAACATATTATCACAATTAGAAAATCATAAAGGGAGACAATGCCACAAATTATCAACAGTTTGATCCGTATTCATCTATTCATTCTTAAATTCTTCATCATCCAAACTAACAACTTGCCTTGCTTTCGTTTTCATCAACTCCATGTAACAAATTGACAGATCCAAATGGGATTCCTGTGTGAAAAAGGAAGTTGAAATAATCTAAAAAATCAACATAACTAATCTTAAATTAGTTGGCTCAGTCTGAGCACAAGACATTCTTCAACAGAAAAAAAAAGAAGGAAAAACTGCAACTGACTGGCATCTTTTTCTTTTCATTTTATAGAGACTCTGCTGAAGAAGATGAATGATAGAATGGTTACATCGTAATTTGGGGATGAAACAACAACATAGTTGATCAGTGGGCACATAGACAATAACCATATACATTAATTAGAAGATAACATGTGTATAATGTACACACAGAAGTTGGAACCTGTGGGAGTGTCAAAGGCAGGCAGTAATCTTTGTGCCAAATCTGCAGACAAATGAAGTAATTGATCACCATAGGATTGAATCTTCATACCCTGTGAGATATCTTCTCTATGAGTTCTTATTTGATATTTTGCAATACAGTTTGCTGAATCTGTTGAATGCACAAGAAATATGAAGAAATTTTCACATGAGCATGCATAGGAGAACTCTAACCTAGAAAATATACTTTCTGCTAGTGTTGTTAACTTGTTTTCATTTAGAACTCATTGTCCAATTATTTTCTGAAACAAATCATGTCAGAGAGAATAACTGAATAAACCCACCTCAAGATATTATCCCATGGGTAACTAAGGGTGATGACCACAGGTCAAAAGCTAAGAGTCCTTGCTCCTATGAACTTTTCTACATCCACCAACAACATTCACATTCTATTAATGTGATTCCTATCTTCTAATTCTAAGTTCACATATAATATGTGATGGTATCTAATAATCTTGCCTAAATATTGTTAAGAACAAGTGATTGTCTATCCATTATTCATACAACTGTTGCCACATTATTCATACAACTGTCCCAACAGTGATAACTTCCAGCATCAACAAACTTCCTATATACGTATGAGTCCAGTAGTTAAGTTTTATGCAACGAAAGTACCAAGAAGAAATGTTTTGTTCAGTTAATAAACACCTTGCATTTGCAAAACAGAAAATATGTCGTTCATGTGAACAAACAAATCTCAAAGATAACCTGACTCACAAACAGCATAACCTAGCAAACTTAAGTTTTAAAAAGCTGTAAATCCAAACAATGAAATAAGACTATTTAGAACATGTTAGCAAGTAGCAATATTAGGTAACTAGGCGTGGAAAGCTAGTACTAACAAAATACAATACTGATTAGTGACTTACAAACGCTCATGTTAGCTATACTTTGGACAATGAATCACATACCGTAGCGTAGTCACTAGCAATAAGATGAGCAGAGAGCAAGCCCCCAAGAATCCTAATTGTGGTCTCAAAAACTGAAACTGTCTTATTCTGCATAAATACTGTAATTTTTAGAGATTCAACATCTATGATATATTTTACAAACACAAAAGATTGAGTTAGAGAAGGGAACCAATGATTACAATTGCAAAGTTAACATTTTTAGAGATCCATTCGACAGCTTCACCAAATCTTTCACTATCCCCCAGTAATGCCAAGGTATCCAAGGAGTCTATCTACTCAAATATAACAACAAACATTAGAAACTGATTTCAAAGTTGATTATAGAGTAAAGAATTTGTGGGAAATAAATAGCCCTTACAAGAGTTAAGGCATAACCACCAAGTGAGTCTTCTCCTTTGCAACTTAAGGGTCTTAATTCATCAAGAGGAAAAGCATGCTGAATATATCCGTTGAAAGCATGATAAAACATCTCACGCACCTATGTCAAGAAAAAGGTATACGCACGGCTAAAACAAACTGATGAATATCTGATTCTAATATAACTACTCAATAATCAATCTTATAAGTTTATTTCAAAAGAGAACACAATGCATGCCCCAACTATTTGCTGTAAGCTAAATGAATCTTACCTGACATCAAGTTTTATGCAAAGTTGTCTTGTTAGCATTTGGTACTAGTAAAACAAATGTTGTCAATTCCAATTTAGTTTGGTCTCCTACCATTCACAACTTTAACTCCTAACTAATTCAAACTACTGTTTTTTTATCAACATGTCAATACCTTGCCAAACAAAATTTTCTTCTCGACTTCTATAAAGGGCATATCAAACTGTTCATACATTTAATTGCGTTTAACGACACATGCAAAAAAATGTAGTGCCAATTAGTTCATAAAAACAAGTGCCTAGAACATTAGTGAGCATAATTCACATGCTGAAGAAAATACATTTTCCCTGAACGAATAGTCGATGTTTAGATTGCCTCCTAAAACCAAGTACTAAGCAGAATGGCTTTAACAGAGAAGAACTTAAATTAACTCAGAAGTACAATGGTCAACTAAATCGAGCACGTGAATAAAAAAAACACAATTTCCTTTGTTATCTAAAAGTTGTTGGTTGCGACCATAGAAAAAGTTCTTCGTCAAAATACATCATGTATTAACTCTGTTTACTAACTTTTAGTGGGTCAGTTTAACAGAAAAAGCAGCAAATGAAAAAACAAAAGCCTACTATCCAATTCAAAATGTCAATGACATGTCAAGAGCAACAATAACCAAAAATGGATCATCAAGAAGGAAATGCCATTACACATCGAGACTAAAGTGTCGTAGTAGAATGTAAAAAGCCAGATTGAAGTTTCTGAGAAGTAAAAAGACACAAACAACAATAGTTTTAATCAGCAATTAAAAATGGCATATTTCAATGCCTTTCAAAATTTTAACAATTTACAATTGTAGATAATATATCCACGTAGATTTTCATGAAATTCAAATTTTATTGAAGGAGAATCTTATCAGAAACCATAAGCTACCGAATGAAAGGTCGTCTAATCCAATTAAAAAGATACGAAAACCAAAAACCTTACCACTAAGCCACTGCAAACGACATATTTAAAGGAAAACAACCAAAGGCCGCCAATTTTCTACAAATGAATTCCATCTACAGATCTGGGGAGTCAATCAAACCTTCATCCAAGATCATTTTTTTTTCGGAGACAAAGGACGCCCATTACCGCTTCCAAGGAAAAAAGGGAAGAAGAAAACCAGATCTGTCAATTAAGAACGAAGCGATACCTCGTCTCTGAGCTCTTTGGCCTCCGAGGGAGTGACTCCATCCGCAAAAACTCCGGGCAAAATAATCACGGAAGATGCTACCAGAAGTAGAACCAACGGTCTCAACTTCATTCCTTTCTCTCCGTCAAGGGATCGCCAACCTCGCTTCTTCGTCTGGAGTCCGACACGATTCAGACAGCAGAGAGAAACAGAGCTGGGGCGGCTGGCGGCTGGCGGCTGG
>JBAMIE010094252.1:0-16836 GCA_037177295.1 Kaempferia parviflora | reverse complement strand
ACTTTTTGTAATCGGATTACATTACATTACAATATTAAATTGATACCAAACAACGGAATCAATCATGTAATGTAATCCAGATTACATTGCAAGGCTGATTACAGCCTACCAAACGCAGCCTAAATAATTTCAGTCACACTATTATTCCATTAAATAAAATAATTAAGAAAAAAACATTTTGAGAAGGCATTTTGAAAAATCAAGCAAATTCTGGGTTGAAATAAAAATTTCCCATTTATTAATATTCACTTTTATTTTAGCAGCAGTATGACATCACCTCATCGTCCCTTGCATCGACACGTGGATCACTCTCATAGGGGCGTTACCCGTTTGTACATCAATCCATCCCTCGACGGAATGAGCGAAGCTGTTAATTTGTTCTTTTTCCCCGTTACGGCGTTTTTTTCAATAAATTAAAAATCCAGAAATATCGAAACGGTTTCTCGCTCGACGTAGAGAAGTTGTCAAAGATACACTGACGGATGCCCACGGTAGGAAAGGGGGGAAAAGACTAGATCCAGTGCACGCATCTGCTCCTGGAGGGAGGGATTCCTCGCTTCGCGTCCCTTCTCCGCTTTCGGGTTCCGATCCCTGGAGAGCCACAGCCGGTTCTGGTGGATTCGCCCTAACCTGTTTGGATCTCGTTAGGTGGTGGCCGCGATATTTGTCGATCGGGTTACGAAGTTGGAAAAGAGAGATGGCAGCCGCGCTGGTGGATCGCGCTACGAGCGATATGCTGATCGGTCCGGACTGGGCGATGAACGTTCAGATCTGCGATATCCTCAATCGCGAACCTGGGTATGCGGTGTTTGTTGTACTGTTATATTCATTTGTGGATCAATGATATTGTTTATTTAGTATTCGTTTTTCTGTAAATCTTTTTTCAGGAACTTATTCTTGCTAATTCCATAAACTTGTTACTTTGTAGTTTTCTATGCATTTCGGTCAGCGTTTATCCTTGGCCAACAAGATTGAATTTTCCGAGTATTATGGTGGTATTTCTAGGAGCTTGAGTGTTACCCAGTGTTCCATCAAATAAGAACTTCTCAAGCTTAGATACTATGTGCTTTCTAGGTCATGGTGGTTCTAAGATAATGAACATGAAGAGAGACGCTTACAACCTTTATTTTTGTGTCACAGAGAAATGACCATATTACCTGTTTTTGAATTGCTGGTAATACTGATAGGTTCTAAGATAATCAAAACCTAAAGTAGATTACAAATATAATACTGATAGATTGGTTATCAAAGCCATACTTGGCCAGAATTCGAATTGCAGCACAATTTTGCTAATATGGCTTGTTGGACTTTCTTTGTTACCTTTGTTGAATGTTTAGATTTGTATGCTATAGTCGTAACTTATCTAACACTAACTTAACTTTTTTCCTAAAATTATCAGGCAGGCAAAGGAAGTTATCAGAGGTCTCAAAAGGCGCATTGGTCATAAAAGTTCCAGAGTTCAGCTACTTGCACTTACAGTAAGCATAAAAATACCATATATTTCCACAATTCTGAAATTGCTCTTCAGGGATATTTAAGTTTATGCACAGGTGGTGGTTTTTACATCCTTGTTCTTTAAGTTTTTTTTTTTTTTAATAATAACTAAATCATTTTGTAAATACTCCTCACCGTTCCTAATTGCAAAACCATATGTCTTAGGTATAATTGTATCTATGCTAAATCATTGTATTTAAAAATGGTCTTTAAGGAATTCTTCTTAAAAATCCATTTGCTCAAATTTTTATTAATCTATATTAAACCTCTTTTACAAACTGAATTGAATAATATTTTTGGAACGTTTGGCTTTATTTGGTTCAATTTAATTTTATCTAAACATAGTGATGAAATTGCAACCTTAGGTGGGGTCTCAATCCTTGAACATCTTGGGCATTGCCACCGGTACCAATATATATGTTAGAGGCATGCTGAAGGAGGAGAAGGGGGCACTAGTCGAAAGAGGAAGAAGAGGTGTGTTAGATTAGTGCTAGAAGTGTGTCGAAGTAGAAGGGTGTGCCAGTGTTAGAGAAAGAAGAAGAATAGGTGGAAGAACTTGGAGGAAGGGGAGGAAAGAAGCAGGAAACTAGGAAGTGCACATTGCGTGGAGCTAACGCTTGAGATAGAGTTTCAGTTTCAGGCAAAAGAGGAAGCTAGGTTTCATTTCGGCTTAGAGGAAGTTGTGATGGACGTTGTGGTTTCGACGCTGACTTGGAAGTTAGGTTTCGTTTCAGAATGGAAGAAGCCACAAATAAATCCGAACCTTGAAGGAATTTGCAAAGGAAGCCAATCGCTCATGCATGTAGTGAGGACCTCTATGCCGCTTAAATAACATGATTTTGCACTTCGATACTCATGTAATACTACAACAACAACCAAACCTCATCCCACTAGGTGGGGTTAGATCCTTTTATGTTATTGGGCTCTATCCTCTACTATATCATCATCTATACTTCAATAAATTTTATCTTGTTTTATTGTTGCTAACCAAGTCTTTTTTTCGGTATTTTTTTCCATGTGTATTTGTCATAATTTCACATGTCTAAGTACATGCTCGTACCATCTTAAACGTGTCTTTTTGATTTTCTCTCAATAGATGCAACTCTGACTTTCTCTTTAATTATCTCATTTCTTATTCTGTCCATCCTCGTATGTCCATACATCTATCTTAATATCCTCATCTCTGCAACTCTCATCTTCTGCTCATACGCTCGAGTCATAACCTAACATACAACTCCATATAACATAGCAGATCTAACTATGGTGTTGTAGAACTTTCCTTTAAGTTTTAAAGTTAATTTACAATCATATAAAACACCCGACGTTTTTCTCCATTTCAACCATCCCACTTGTATTCTATATAAGACATCTATCTCAATCCCTCCATTGTTTTACAAAATGATCCTAAATATTTAAAGCTCTCCTATCTTAACAATTGTTTTAGTACATCTAATATTGTTAAACTTAAATTCTATATATTCTGTCTTTATTCTATTAAGCCTAAAACCTTTCCCTTTTAGTGTTTCTCACCAAGATTCTAGTTTAACATTTACTCCTTCACGTATTTCATCTACTAAAACAATATCATCTGTAAACAACATATCATTTGCAAACAACATGTACCACTGTCTTGAATGCGTGCAGTGAGTTCGCCCATAATTAATGTAAAATGATAGAGATTTAGAGTTGATCCTTGATGTAACCCTATCTTTTATTAAAAATATTTCGGTTACTCCGCATGAAATCTTTACTCATACATATCCTTAATTAGTTCAATATATATTATGCTAACACCTCTCTTTTCTAGAATTCTCTATATAATTTCGGTTGAGACTCTATCATAAGTTTTTTCTAGGATAATGAATATCATATGTAGATCTTGTTTTTACTCCCAATATTTTTTAATTAATTGTCTAAGAATATGTATAGCTTTTAATGTCGACCTTCCAGTCATGAACCCAAATTGATTTTAGGTCACCGTGGTCTCCTTCCTTAATCTCTTTTCTATTACTCTTTCTCAAAGTTTTATGATATGACTCATTAGTTTAATACCCCTATAGTTTGCATAATTGTATATATCTTCCTTGTTCTTATATAAGAGAACTAGAGTACTTACCCTCCATTGATTAGACATTTTTTTCGTTATCAATATTATTTTAAATAATTTTGTAAGTCATTCAATACCTTGTTTCCCTAGGCACTTCCGTACCTTTATCGGAATATCATATGGTCCAACAACTTTTCCATTGTGTATCTGTGTATCCCATTTAAAATTTGTTCTACTTTTAAAATTTGAATTCTACGATAAAAATTTAAATTTCTATACTTATTTGACCTACTTATATTACCTAAGTTAAGTTGGTCATATAAATCTTCATTAAAATGTTGATGAAAATACCATTTCCATCCCTCTTTTATTTTTCCATTGTTTATTATTACGATATTACATTCTTCTTTAATACATTTTATTTAGCTAAGATTTCTTATTTTCCTTTCTCACTTTAGCTATTCTATAAATCTCTCTTTCCCCTTCTTTTGTATCCAATTTTTGATATAATCGTGCAAAAGTTTTATTTTTTTACTTCATTCACTACTTTCTTAGCCTTTTTCTTGGCCATTGTATATTTTTTTAATTTTCCTCGTTCTTACAAATATATAATTCCTTATAAGTTATTCTTTTTTCCTTCACTTTCTCTTGTACTTTCTCATTCCACCACCAAGATTCCTTACTTGGTGGTGTGTGTCTCTTTAACCCACCGAGTACACTTTTGGCTATTATTTTCAACTTTGATACCATCTTATCTCATGTCATATTAGAGTCACAATATATTTCAGCTAATACTTGTACTTCTACCTTCTTCTTAGATATGTTTTGCTTCCCATCTTTTAACTTCCACCACTTAATTGTAGTAGTCATCTATATTTTCCCTCTATTGATACTATATTTGACGCGTATATCCAACACTACTAATCTAAGTTAGGTAGTTAAATTTTCTCCAGGATGACTTACAATTTTTACAAATCTTTCTATCCCTCTTCTTAACCATAAGAAAGTCAATTTGTGATTTATTATTCTCACTTTTGAACGTAACCAAGTGTTCTTCTCTTTTCTTAAAAAACATATTAGCTAATATAAGGTCATATGCTATTGTAAAATCCAATGTAGTTTTCCCTTCTTCATTTCTCGTTCCAAATCCATAACCTCCATATACCCTCTCAGATTCCTCGTTTTTCACTCCGACATGCCCATTTAGATCATCTTCTATTAAAATCATTTCATTGAATGTTTTGTAATACTCATCCCAAAATCTTGATTTGGTAGTTTCGTCTAATCCTACTTGCGGTGCATATATGCTAATTACGTTCATAGTTTCTTTCGCCACTATTATCTTAAGGGCTATAATTCTATCCTCTTTTCTAACTACTCCTACAACTTCATCCTTTAACGAACTATCAACTACAATATCCACTTCATTTCTTATTTTATTCTTTCCTGTGTACCATAACTTAAAACTCAAATTCTCTATTATCTTTGTCTTCTCTTCTACCCATTTTGTCTCTTGTACGTACAAAATACTAATTCTTCTCCTAATCATTGCATCTACTACCTCTATTAATTTACTAGTGGGGTTCCGATGTTCCATGTTCCAAATATTAGACTATTAGTTTTCCTATAATATTTATTCTTATCCAACCTATGGTGTGAAAACTCTTGCCTATTTAACACTACACCCAAGTTTCCATGGAGATGTAGCAGTTCTTGCCAATATGTTACAGTCATACCCTCCAATACAAACTCTTGCATATTTAGTATTACACTCGAGTTCTAGAGATGTAGCGGTCTTTGCCGAGATGTTACAGTTGGACTTTGCAATGCGTTCCTTCCGGCTCCGGGGAACAACTTTGCATTAGCACAATAGTTTAATGGGTCAATTCATTAAACATTTATCATAGTTTAACGTTGACTGACAACCTAACGTAAACCTCCTCTTTTATCCAGACTTACCGGCCATGAAGTTTCGATACTCATGTAATGAGTTGCAAAATTACAAGCATGTGCAAATGGATTTCTCTTATATGGTTTATGTCTGTTTAAGGATGAGCAACATTAACTGTACACTTGTTAATTTCCATTTTATCCATTTCTGCATGCTAGTTTTAATAATCAAGCCTTTATTTTGACATGATCTTGTAGCTGCTGGAAACAGTGATAAAAAATTGCGGTGACATTGTCCATATGTATGTTGCTGAGAAAGATGTTCTACGTAAGATGGTCAAAATTGTAAAGAAGAAGGTTAAAAGTTGATGTAATGTATATATTTATGTTTTCAAAACATTTCTTCTTATTGACATTTTCCAATTTACAGCCAGATCCACAAGTAAAAGAAAAGATATTAGTTCTAATTGACACCTGGCAAGAGGCACTTGGTGGCCCACGTGCAACATATCCTCAATACTACGCTGCATATCAAGAATTGTTGGTAACTTAACATATTCATTTATCTAGTTGCAAATAAACTTGACACTTCAAAATGTTTCTTGTCTTGTATGATGCTTTAGTCATCTTGTTTCTAATACTTCTCTGCATATGTTGGAAACAATAAAAAAAGGATTAGGATGCATAGGACATTATCTACTTCCCATTTCCAAGAAGTCTTTAATGTTTGCCAAATACATCTGTGCTAATTGTTCTTTTTGCCATTGTCTAATAATTTGCATGTGATTTCAAATATTGTTGGCTAACTTATTTAATTTATTTGATTGTTTACTGAAAGCTTTGGTAGCAAAGAGACTTCAGAAACTAAAGGTTTTGAATTAAGTGGAATGAAAATTGAGAAGCTAATTTAGCTTATGCAATTTATTTAGTTGTTTATTTTATAAATGATATTGTTTTAATTGATGATTGCGAAGAAATTAAACTGAAAGCTTTGGTAGTGAGAAATTTCAGAAACTAAACATTTTGAATTAAGTGGAATGGAAATTGAGAAGGTAATTTAATAATAAGAGAAGAAATAAGGGAATGGTTAAGATAGATGATTATGAAATTGCTAGAAAAGTTTTAAATGTCTTGGAATTTTAATTCGATACAGAAATACTGACAAATATATCATTAACCTGATAAAGAATGGAAGATTGAACTGGAGAAGAGCCTTTGAAGTCTTATATGATCATCATGCTTCTTAGTCATTAAAAAAAAAATAACATTCTAACACAATGTACCATAGTTTTGCATCAGTGTTGGGTAGTTTGAAAGCAACATGTGTAGGATTGGTACGCACGTTGGGGTGGGTGAATCACGTGTGTTTAAAAAACCTGTCCTTTTTAAATTAAAAAGAAGTGTGATGTGTGCAATGGAAAGAAAATTGAAACAAAAAACACGAACACGGATGATTTTACTTGGTTCAGAGCGTTCGGTGACTCCTACTCCAAAACCCACGATCTCTTAGACTATATCATTGGGCAATTCACTAAAAACCTCTTTCGGTACAGCCGGAAGAGTGAATCGAGTACAAGTATTAAAAACATGAAAGTGTAACAGCCTACACTTCCCTTTTGCAAGTATGAAAAATAAGCAATAAATTAAATCGTTATCAACACTTAGAACACTGAAATTCAAATGAGCTCGCGTGTTGGTGTTGGTCTTCCGGTAGCGGTTGGATGTCTCGGAGTAGTAGCGCAGCAACAGTAGGGCGTGTTCACAGCAGCAGAATAGTTGTAGTAGCTCAGAAAAATGTTGATGTCAGTTGTTGGTCAAACACTGCTTTTATGCAGTGTTGAGGGCGCCTCCAGCTGCAAGAATTTATCCCTTCAGCTTCAGACGAGATAAACCCTGAAATCTGCAGCTTTTATCCACTAGAGGGCACCTTCTATACTCTCCAAGGCAACTCTGTGCTAAGATCCAGGAAGCCTCCGCGCTTTTCTGCGTAGAGTCTTTGACCGAGGCATCCGAGGCGCCTCTAACAGCATAGGAGGCTCCTTAAGTTGTTCACCCGAAGCTTTACTTTATTTTTACTCTGCAAAAATATGTTAGTCTAACAGAAAAGATATTTAACTGTAAAATAAAGTTAGCACAATTTAATAAGATTATTATTTAGATCCTATCTCACCAAGACCCGGTTCTAGTTATGATCTCAGTTTAGGTTTCCAAAATAGACCTAAATTGGACCCGCGCCTACAATCCCAACTCCCAACTGGGACTCATCCTTACTTGATCTCTCTCCTCCAATGACTTACCTTATCAAATCAGTCACTTGACTTGCCTCTTGACCCACCAGGACTTCTTGCTAGTTCTCAGGTCCACAGACCCAACTGGACTTCAGCCATCAGGCCCCGCGGATGACTTCTTGTTAGATATCGGGTCACTCCTTGACCTATCTAGTCTTCGTGCCAGTTATCACTATCTAGACTTCAGCCTGGTATAAGATTCTCTAGACCCTCTAATTCCTTCACACTTGGTAAAAATGTTGAATTACATGACATCTAACTTTAACTATTTGTTATTTATCAAAACCTGAGTTTGATCATTAATGCTAACAACACTAACAACATGTACAAAACATTAATATTAGGAAAGATCAGAATGCTGAAATCAATTTGTGAGATTAAAATAATACTATCTATGAAGGCATAACCTCAATGGATGACAAAATGTGAAATAAAATGTTAAGATGATATGGTTATGGTCAAAAGCAATTAATGTATTCTATAGTTAGACAAGTTGCGTTGGTGTAAGGGGTAAAGAAAGACCAATGAAATGTAAAAAATAATTGAAGAGATCTGCAAATTATTAGTGGTATAACCTTCACCAGAGTTGGTGGAATACAATTGATGTAGCCAAATTCAACTAGTTGGAACAAACATGCTTCATAATGATGATGAATTTAACCAAAAACTACACTGAATGGAAATTGCAACTATTGCCAAAAACTATAATAGATGGAAATGGAAAAAGGTGATAGAATGTTTTTTTGGCTAGACTGTAAACATGTAATGCATCAATGAGGCATTCCCTAATCTACTCTCGTGTCCCACAACTGCTAGGTTGCATGCCAGATCTTTACTCTTCATATGAAGCATTATCTTGCCCATCAATTTCACTTGCATATTTGACTTCCAAAAGAGTTGCTAAATTGATAGTTTCGCATCTTAAATCTTCTCTCAACATATTTTAGTTTTAGCTGTCTTAGTTTCTCCTTTTTGTCTTTGTACACCAGCAAGCTGGAGCTGTATTTCCTCAGAGAGGTGGGAGTTCTGCTCCTACTTTTAATCCACAAAAAGACTCCTTGAGCTTGTATCCTCCATCTGGACAGAGTACTGAGTTTTATGAAGAAGTTCCTGATACTTCGTCTGGATCTGATTTACCTGCTTTGAGGTGTTTGACTAACTCTTATATTTTCTTTATTGTGTTTCAGTACAAGATTGTGTTATCAGGACAAGAAGCTGTATGGTCTTGGCATTTTTTACATTTAGATCTCCTAATTAAGTGCCCAAGATCTTTATGTTGTCATAGCCAAATTGGGAGACACCGATCTCTTTCTTTATTTTCACTGTTATTCTTCTAATCATATAATTTAGTTCTACTTCATGCAAGGCTTATATATGTGGGGCATGAAGTATACTGAGTCAATCTACATCCAAGTCAAGCTCTATGATGATAATTTTGTTATTTATTACAATGCCTTAAACTTAGTTAAAATTTAATTATCTATAATTGTAGCAAAAGATGATTACAATCACCCTAGGTGCCCCTTACATCTCTAGGTTATGTGAAGGGAGGTAAATCATGGGATCAACTTATTGCCGACCGTAGGAGGAGTTTTTTCCCGAGGGCATGTGCCAACTCGGAATTGTACCCTTTAGTCAACTGGGCACCCCATGGGGACAAAAATTTAATTATTTCTAAGCACAGATGAAGAGTGACGTATGCCTCTCCCATTTCAATGGTGATAAACAAATGTGAGGCTAGTCAGCGATACATTTCTCCAACCTGTCTACCTGCAAACCGCTTTTACATTCTTCGCTATCATCATAAAATCTCATCAATAATTCTTCATTAATAAGTTTAATTGAGAATCTTTTCTCCAAATTTGTGCTTACTTCAATTTGTTGGTCAAATACTTTTATGTGGTGTGTCAAAACTACTCCAAGAGTCTAATTGCACTTTGAAATCTGCAGCATAGCTGAAATTCAAAATGCTCGTGGCATCATGGATGTTCTTTCTGAGATGCTGAATGCTATAGATCCTGGGAACACAGAGGTATCCACAATTTGACACTGGAATTTACAATAATTTTTTTTGTTGCTCAAATAACATGGAGCATTCTTTTCTTTGTTATGGATCATAGACCATTATGACTGATAAGGTTATGCTATTACAACTACTATGCTGAATTACTTTGTGATATTTTTCTAGTTATCTGTGAAATTGATACTCAATTTAAGTGATGCCTTTAAAGGTTGAGATTTATTTCTTATTTTACCTCGATATTTGGCATGATGTCTAGCAGAAAGTTAATTGCATCTATTCTAATTCTTATATTAGGGGCTCAGGCAGGAAGTAATTGTCGACCTTGTAGATCAGTGCCGTACTTACAAGCAGAGAGTGGTGCAGCTCATCAACAAAACCTCGTATGTTGTACCTGCAATTTCCTCTGCTTTGGTATTTTCTTTGTGAAAAAGGGTAGCTAGTTGGAATTTAGACAGTATGACTTGATCTCTGGTCCGTCCTTGAGATATATCTCAATAAAGGCCTTTGATCCATAGTTTAGGGAATCATTTTAAATAGATTGTTTCAACTTTGGATCGGTCATAGTTGATCCGGATCTTACTTGAACATCAAAGGATTTCTGAATCCTTGTAAAAAATGGCCGAAAGGAGTTGATTGAAGGTAGAGGTAGAGTTCAACAAGGGCTCTCAAGAAGGGGCGTTTGCATTATAATGAGATGCAAGGAGTATAAGTTGAAGGTTTCTAGTGAAACAGTTCTAATGACTATGGTGATAGAGTTTAGCTACGTCACTTTGGCTCTATCTATCCTTCTTCATACCCATGCCAGGCACCCAGTACTCTGTGAAAAGACACTCCCATTGACCAGGTATAAAGTTCCCTTTTTTATTAAATAACGGATGTCTTCCACCTTGACTAATATTCATGTCTGATACTTACTCGAGTCTGAGTAAGATAAGCCCAAAGGTCCACGACACAGGCTATTAGGGGAGCACTTATGTGTCTGGATCTTTGCAAATTAGGTCCACACCAGTGTTCAGCTGTGCTGATGCAAGAGGCATTGGTGACTTTTGCCGTTGCCATGTCCTCTGCTCAATACAGTTCCTCCCGTCTACTTCTAGAAGAACTTGTTTGAACCCCATGGCAGAACTTGTTCTCCATGATAGAAGAAACTTATAAAAATTTGTTTAGTTTTTTTTTGTCATACCTGTTTGGAAAGATTGTGAAAATTGCATTTTGCATAATTTATCTCTTTTGCTATTTTGATTAGAGACGAGGAGTTGCTTGGTCAAGCACTTGCTCTCAATGATGACTTGGAGCATGTACTTGTGAAACATGATTCTATTGCTGCAGGAAAATTAGTTCAAGTGGGGAAGCCCAAATCACTTCAGGCACTTGTAGATCTTGATGATTCTGTAGCAAACAAACAGACCGACCCAAGGTAAATGATCATTTCCTACCCATTTCTCTTAACAGATTCATCTCAAAAGTATGGTGGTTTTCAGTAGTTAATCTATTGTTTTTAGTCATGCCTGTCTGTGTTAGTTTCCAGTAAGATTTACTAGTTGTGAATTGTGATCAGTGTTGTTAAAAGGTGCATTTGGCCCTAGAATAGACACTTGTTTCCAATGTGGATCTCTAAGGGCTTCGTGGTGCCTAGTGCAACCTAGAAATTTGTATGAATTATGAAAACATAAGAACATTTAAGAGGTGGCTGAAATTATCAAAGAAAACAAATTTGACAATAGAATGTATATAGTACGCTTTTCTTTCTTAAGAGCAAAAGCAAATCAAAATGGGTTGAAGAGGTATTGATGTTGGAGTCCTGTGGATGAAGTTATTGGTGGTGGTTCAAATCTAATGAAGGTATCTCTTTAGTTGAACTGTAAAAGTAATCGATGCCTAATTGAGAGTTGGATTGAGTTAGTGGTGAGTTGATATGAAGGCAGGGGATTGTGTGATCGAGGAAAGCAATAAATAAGATAAAAATTAGGTGAAAACAGTATCTCTTTTAGATTGTTTAGGTTTGAGAATAATAAAGGTTAAAAAAAAACATGAAACCATCATTACTATAGATAGGATAGACGCCTAAAAATAGTTGAGTGAACTCGACCAATGGTTGAAGTATGCTAATCAGTATTAGAAGGAAAAGGTTCATGGTGTTCTTTATCAAGTTCATATGTTTAGCACTAGAACTTCACTGAGGATGTAAACTTGGCAAGCTCATTTATTTTAAACACAGACAGATGAACAAGATAATAATGCCATTAATAAGAGATTGTGTGATTGTAGGAGCACTATAAGAGAGCCAACCGTCAAGGTAATGATTACAGTTCATGATTGCCACCAATTATTACATTTGTCTGCGTAATTAAATACACTACAGGTGTAATGAAAGATAACAATATGCGAGGGGAGTAGAAGAACAACAAAGGGATGGTGGTGGCGACTATGGAGTCGGAATAGGATTTGACTCTAAGCCAGTAGAAAAATCTAGCTTTCTGTTCTTATTTTTATATCCAAAAGGGGATTACAACTCATGTATACTATTTCTGTTTTATCAAATAATCGGTCATGAGACTAGGCCTATTACTTCTGTTTTATCTAGCATACATATGATATTCTATATATTTATTGATATGGTTTGGTTTCAACTGCTAACCACTCTCCCATATTTTAGGGAAATGTTTTTTTTTGGAATTAAAACCAAATTTGTATACTGTTAAGGCAATAATTGAATTTTGCAATTTGGCTCTTGCTCGATTTGATTTCTCAAATTTAAATTTTGGATGCTCAGTACAACTTGTGCTTAGGAACTGCAACCTCCTAGTGCCTTTAAAAAGTGCTTAAGATTCGATGTTTGACATGATATTTTTGATACATATTATATGTAGGTCAAGCACAGAAACTGGCGACAAACCTCCTCTTCAGCAATTATCATTGCCTGCACCTCCAACCCCCAATGGTTCAGCAACTTCTTTAGCTATAATTGATCCAAGAATCGATCTTCTCAGTGGTGAAGATTACAGTGAACCCAAAAATGAGAATCGAGCCCTTGTGCCTGTCAACGAACCACTCATTAACTCTGCATCTGACCAAAACATCTTAGCTCTTGCAGACATGTTTTCCAATGCTAAAACTGAAGAGAAGAATAGCAACCCTCCAAGGCCATCTGATTCCCAATTGACATTGTCACCGGCTTACACTTCTGCAACACCACTCACGGTGAATCCTCTCCAATTACAACAGCCTGTACAATTCAACCAAACAAATCCTATCCTGAACAGTCAAGTTCCTACGGGCTTTTCATCACAGCAGCCAGCACAAAGTTATGGTGTAAATGACCAAGGCCTAGTTCTTCCTCAAGCACCTTGGGAAGCTCAATCTGCTCCATCGAGTGACTACCCTAATGTGCACCCTCAACTGCTGCAACATGGTCAATTTGTAGGTAACACTCCCTTATCTGGGCCAACTGTTCATCCTGGAAGCTTCCCATCCCCAATTGCTGGGATTGGCCAACCTGGAAGCTTCCCTCCACAAATTGCCCAGCCGATGCCTGGAGGCTTTATGGGGGTAGCGCACCAGCAAGTTATGTTAGGCTCACAACACGGAGGCCTTCAGCCTCATTTTGTCCACAACAATCAATATCCAAGCATGTATGCACCAATTAAGAATGACCAGATGACTACTATCTATTCACAGCAGGTATATGGTAGTCATATGCCTGCCATTAGTCAGCAAGCTCTCTACAGCAATCAACTGACTGGTTATGGTGGGTTTTTGACTCAACCAGTGCCTCAGTTCTCTCCGTCAGGGGGTGCTGCATATGGATATGCTAGTTCACATGGACTTTCGCAGATGATGCATGGACTTTCTATGCAAGATAATCACATGCTTGTGAATGGGACTTCGTCCTATCCAAATTCAGTGCCCTCTTACGCGCAGCCAATGAACAAGACACCGAAGCCAGAGGATAAACTTTTCGGCGACCTTCTTAGTATGGCAAAAAACAAAGCAAAGTGAATCTACTGCTAATACGTTATGGAGCATGTAAAATCAGCGAGGGGCCGTTTGAAAATTTCTTTTGATATATTTTTTTTTTTTGCCTTTGTAGTTCTGATGTTTTTTTGTGTATTTATTAAATTTTTTTAACTTCATTCTCATACTGAATTATTTCCGCTTAGATTTATTTCTTTTTGTGTTGCTCATCCTGTCTTTTGTTTTAATTTGTCGCTTAGACTGTATAAGTGCTCAGTTATCAAAAACTTGATACGGTGCATATTTGTAGAGGAGAAATCTAAGACTAGAATCAGGCATTATTTTTCAAATCAGTGACCTTTTTGAGTGGAAGGGCATGAGAAGCTAACAGATTGAAAGTAAATTTTCCAAACGATGATAAGGTTCCGAAAATCACTCCATCTCATACCAGCAAGGTCAGTCTCGAATGCTAAAGGGATTTTTTTTTTCTTCAGTGAAAAATAGGCCTCTAAATATTAGTGGCATAAAAATAATGTTAAAGTTGAGAATGATAATGAGATTGTCAGTCTCGAACGCTAAAGGGATATATTAGTGGTATAAAAATAATGTTAATGTTAAGAATGTTAATGAGATTGATGTATTTGACTGGCATAAAAATAATGTTCGATCCTCTTATTTACAAAAAGAATTAAATAAAATATTGTCGTCCTAGAAATATTCAAAATCAAGATTGGAAGAATCGCTGGAATGGGCTTTGTTTCCGCTATTCCCACCTGCAAGTCCACCCTCGGCGTTCTTCTTCTCCTTGCTCCCAAACTGACTAAAGTTCCCAAACTGACTAAAGTTGACCGGATCAGGAACATGTGGAGGCGCTATGCTCCTCACCAGAGCCCAATTGATCCCCTCAAAGAACGGATGCTGCTTGATCTCAGTCGCCCCTCTGTGGTACGCGATCCTCCTCTGTGGATCCTTCACAAGCAGCCCCTGTATCAGATCCCTCGCCATCATGCTAGACAGTGGCGTCTCCGGGAACCTCAGCGGCTGGTCGACCACGTTTTGAAGCGTGGCCCTGTTGCCGGAGCCCTTGAACGGCGTCGTCCCATGCAACAGCTCGTACAGGAAGACGCCGAAGTTCCACCAGTCGACCGCGCTGCCATGCCCCTCGCCGCGGATGATCTCCGGCGCCAGGTACTCGTGTGTCCCCACGAACGACATCGACCGGGCGTTCGTCGGCTCCGCCATGAACTCCAATTCGGCGATCCCGTGGTTGCTGCTGCTGCTGCTTCCGATCCCAAAATCGGACTTGGACTTGCGGTTTTTCTTGGGTAGGATGCGGGGGAAGAAGGAGGACGGCTGGATGCAGCTCTGCACGGTCTGGTCGCCGTCGATCATCCCGGCATTGACGACCTCGCTGCTGCTCGTGCGCGACGAGGATTTGACGAGCGTGGGGTCGACTGAGCAGCGCAGGGAGAGGTCGAAATCGGAGAGCATTATGTGTCCTTCCTCCCTCACCAGCACGTTCTCCGGCTTCAAGTCCCTGTACACAATCCCCAACATATGCAAGTACTCCATCGCCAGTAGCACCTCCGAAGCATAGAATCTGATTCAGAAAGAGATCAATTGCAAGCTTGCTTCAAAGTTGGATGTCTTTTTGATCCGCCATACGAATGACGATTAAAAAAAAACGAAACCTTGCGGCTTGCTCGGTAAAATGCTGGTTAGGCTGCTTCTGCCGGAGGGAATGGAGATTGCCGCCGCTGCAGTACTCCATCACCAAGCAATAGAACTTCTCGGTCTCGAAGTGAGAATACAGAGTCGGCAAGAAGGGGTGATCGAGCATGGTAAGGATTTCCCTCTCGGTTTGCGCTCGGAGGAGCTTGTTCCTGCTAGCAATCGACGCCTTGTCCATCACTTTCATGGCGAAGAAGGTACCAATTCCTCTGAGCTCGACGAGATAGACGCTGCCGATGTCGCCGTAGCCGAGGCGTTTCAGCAGTACGAAATGGCCGATGCCGATTGGGGACTCCTTGGCGTTGGCCAACTGAATGGCATCCCACCGGCAGTCGCCGCCGGTATGGCGTCTGATGGGGGCGGAAGCGACGCTGTCGATGCTGTCGCTTCGGTTGCTGTTGTTGCTGCCGCGGCTGATGGAGTCGCTCAGCTTCGCGTCGCTGCTCTTGACGGCGCCGGTGGTCATTGTAGTTGTTGTGGAGGTCGTCGTCGAATTACCGCAGGTAGAGGTAGAGCCGGCGCTCTCGGAAATCATGGGTGGCCTGGAACCATTATTTGCCTGCTGCTGTTTTGGGCTCGGACATGGTGCTTTGGAGGCAGCGTCGGCAGTGCCGGTGCCGGTGCCGGACTTGAAGATTGGCTCCTTTTTTTTCTTGTTACGTGATGGTTTTGAAGCACCGCCGCCATTTCCAGTCCCGGAGTTGTTTCTTGGATCGATTTCTTTGTCGTCAAATGAAGTAAGTTCTTGTGATGTAGCATTGGTTTTCATGCCAGCTTCAAACAAAACAAAAAAACAAAAACAAAGGACACAAGAATTAAGAGAAGAAGAATGTTGAGAATCTACGTATTATCATCCAAGAGTCAACCTGTTGATCTCATCGATTCGGAAGCACAATTAATTTTAGGACGGGAGGAGAACCTTCGAGCCGCATGCGACGACGGATTGTTTGGGCGGTAAGAAGTGTAATTAACAGTCACCTATGACCTACCGGATAGGGGAGGTTGATCGTATTTGTGGGGTTGGGAGAGGAAACCGTAAAAGATAGAAAATCACAAAAAGGATTTGTTTCTTCGAGACTAATCACTAAAATTAGGGAGAGGATGATCGAACCGTGAGGAGGATAAGGAGAAATTAAACGCGTATTTTATTCTTACTATTTATTCTTATCGCCAAAAGAGAAAAAAAAATATATATTTTTATTTTATTTCTATCATTTTATTGCCTTGAAATAACCCTTTTTTTAAGTGGAAAAAACTGCTGATAGAAAATTAAAGAAAATTCGGGGGCGTTTGGTTTAAATGTTTTCTATTTTCATTTTCTGAAAAAGGCGTATTTTCTAGAAAATAGAAAATGACTTTTTGACATTCTCTATTTTTCCAGAAAATACTATATATTTTTTTAGAAAATA